>LZPO01052247.1:1074787-1087310 GCA_001675575.1 Neotoma lepida
GAAGAGTATAATTCGAACTCACGACTGTTTGACTCCAAAGTCTGATTGTGCCAGTCACAATCAGGTTCAGATGATAACACAAGTGAAGTTATTTAAAATCCTGGCATGTTTTGTTGTTTCTCCCTGTCCTCTTCCTCTTTGGGCCACACTCACCAGTGTGATCAATCTCAGGTTTTCATGCATGGTAGACGAGAGATTATCTATTGAGTTGCACTCACTTAAAAAGAATCAATAAAATAGCAATGATTCTCTCACAACTCAGCGAGTCCAGCTTATATGGACACCTGGCCAAAGAGTTATTAGAAGCATTCTTAGTCTAGCTGTAGGTGCTTTGTTCCTATTGCTGCAGGAAACCCAGGAAAGATACTAGAACTGTGCCAGGAAGCTGTTGATTGGATACATGCAATAAGGCCCAGAAGACTTTAGTTCCAAAAAGGTCGATCTTCCTACTATCCCAAGATTGGGGTTTTTATACATGGAGAATTTGTGCCATCTTTCTATGTAACTACATACTCTGTGGTTGGGTATTTTAAACCACTAGACAGCGATGANTAGAAAGAGAGAGGAAGCAGGGACCCCAGGGGAGCATACAGTCAGTCTTTATGCATCAGAATACATGCCAGCTAGCATGTATGCCTAGGCTGGACCTTGACCAGTCCACATGGTTGTTTCTTGTTGCTCTTTCTCTCAGTCCTCTAGGGACTCTTCCCCTTATCACACTATGACTATTAATTCCCACCCATTAGGTGAGACCTGCTGCAGGACAGTTGAAGACTGTCAGAGGGACCAGTAGGAAGGTATATGTATGATGTACATGTGTGTATGCACATTCATGTGGGTAAAGGTATGCACGTCATGACTCAAGTGGAGGTCAGATGAAAACTTGGGGTGTTGGTCCTCACTTTCCACTTTGAGGGTCCCTCTGTTGTCTGCCTCTGTATATGCCATCCTAGCTGGCCTATGAACTTCTTGGGTATTCTCTTGTCTGTCTCTTCCTCTTATTTTGTCTTGAAAGCACTGGGATTACAGATGTGTGAAAGCATATCCAGCTTTAAGTAGGTTCTGGGGATTTGAACTCAGGTCTTGATGCTTGTGTGGCAAGTGCTTTTATTACCCACCAAGCCATCTCCCCAGCCCTAGATGAGCTATATTTTGTCTGATGCTTCACAAGTTTATTTTGTCTGCTCATAGGAGATTTTATTTTCTGTGCAGGTTTGTGGCTGGCATCCAGGAAGGCCACAGGAAGGTACTAGTTTCCCCCAAAGCAGTGTCTTGTTACAGATGCCAACATGCAACACAAGGCTGTTCTGAATTTGACTTCCCTCCGGTCTTCCAACAATCCCCTCTCCACCTTCTCTCCTTTGTTTGCAAAAGTGCAAAGACACGCTAGAAACAAAACCTTTTCCCTGGGCCTCGTCCCTCACTGTGGCTGACCCTCTATTTTCTGCCCTGCTCTNGTGGCCAAAGCTCCTGGATGGTAGTCTGTAAACCCACGCATGGCTTTAGCTTTTTAAACTTGGCATCTCTCCTAATCATCCTACTGAGAACTGTTCTCTATAAGGTCAGTGAAGCTGTTTGTCAAATACACTGACCTTTTCATGGTTCTAAATTTCAAAATCTGCATACTCAATACTATTTTGGGAGCCATGTACTTGATGCTCACCACACCTGCAGTTTCCAAACGTGGCACATTCTGCAGTGTCCACCTTTCTGACTATTCATTCTTTTTTCTCTGTTGGGAGTTTTCTTTCCCACTTCTTAGACTTCCACAGTGACTGCTCTGTAGCCAGCTCTGCTGTTTGTGTTCAGGGTCAGCCTAGCATATTTCCTAGCTTCTAACAAGCCCCCGCTGCACTCTTCTGAGGGCTGGATCTGTAGACAACTGATCTGAGGAGGGCACCTCACCACACCTAGATCTTCCTGTGAATCCCGACCTTGTTCATACCAGTCACACAGTTCTCTGACTTCTGATTCTTTCTGCTGCCCTAGTTTCAGGTACTGGCAAACCATAAATAGAAAGGTTCTTAAACCTTTTTCTAGTGAGCCTCCTCANTCACTGCATCCCACTTCTGTCCCTCCTTTCCACTCCCAAGGCTACTCAGGTTTTAGCTCCTTGTCTTTCAATTGTTTCTTCTGTTCCTATTTCTACAGTTTCCCCCTCATTTGTATCACAGACATTCCAGGAAGGTAGTTCTCATAGGGCACCTTATCATGCAAAACCCTTTTGGTGGCTATTAAAAAAATATTTTAAGCTGGGCATGGTGGTGCATACCTTTAATCCTAGTACATGGGAGGCAAAGGCAGGCCCCCGTGAATTAAGAGGCCAGCCTGGTCTAAAATAGCAAATTCTAGTTCGGTCAGGGCTATACAGTGAGACCCTGTCTCAAAACAAAAAAATATTTTATTTCTAATTATGTGTGTGGGCATGTGCACATGAGTGTAGGTGCTTGCTCCTGCAGTCCAGAAGGCATAGGATCCTCTAGAGATGGAGTTACAGGTGGTTGTGAGCTACCCAACATGTGTGCTGGGAACTGGACTCCAATCTAATCAGTTTCTACTATTAATAGAACTGATTAGAAATCCTCAAATGGAAAACAAGAGAAACAAGATGGGATTGTATTTTCTACAGGAAACACCTAACAGAAAAGGTATAGCAAACAATATTGACTCNATTCGTTACCATGGTGGTTCCAGGAACTATATTACTTCATTCTTTAAATGAATTATTTCTCAAACCACAAATATACCTAAGAAAATGCTGTTTGATCTTTGCCAAATAGCACAAACCAGTCTTTTCCAATTTTTAAATTACATGTATGTGTCATGTATATGTGAGACTGTGCATGTGTGGACAAATGCCTGTCTTGGCACACATGTGAAACAAAACCCATGGGAGTTGGTTCTCTTCTTCCACTATGTGAGTTCCAGGGACCAAACTCNGGTCATCAGGTTATGGCATGTTTACCACCAAAGCCAACTCATAGGCCTCTAAATTGGTTTCTTTTTTCTTTCTTTTCCTTTTTGGTTTTCCGAGACAGGGTTTTTCTGTGTAACACCCTTGGCTGTCCTGGAACTCTTTGCAGACCAGGCTGGCCTCGAACTCACAGAAATCCACCTGCCTCTGCCTCCTAAGTGCTGGGATTAAAGGCATGCATCACCACCACCTAGCCCAAATTGATTTTTTATCTATCACCACGTCAGTTATTCTGATTGTTAGCATGTTAAATCACTTAGTATCTATAGATATGGGGCCTCATGTGCAGCATTTGGGGGTAGGACTCCATCAGTAGTTTTCAAATATGGATGCACATTAGAGTAGCTTAAGGATGTTTATGACCTGTTGATGCCCAGAAGCTTCTTTTACGGACCTCTCAATAGGTCTCACAGGTCAGGCCTGACATCCATGTTTAAAAGCTGCACCATCGATTCTGATGTGTTGGCAGGGTTGAAAACTAATACATTCCCTTTTGTGTGTGTTCTTGTGGGTGTGTGCAGGCCTTGGAGCAAAGGTCAACCTTAGATGTCATTCTTCAGGAACAGCTATCTACCTTAGTGTTTTGAGGCAGGATTTCTCACTGGCCTGGAACTTGCCTAGAACCAGCTGTAACCTGCTGGCCATGGGAGCCCGGGATCCTCTTGTCTCCTTTCTGGCAGTGAGATTACAAGCATGCTCTACTTGACTTTCTTATGTGGATTCAGGGGCCTGAACTCTAAGCTCTTTAAGTACTGATCCATCTCCTCAGTTCTGAGAACTACTAGATTCCTATCAAGTGTCTTTTTGTCTTTAAAGTGGTTTTTTGACTTTGTTCTTCCTTTCAATTATAAGTTGATTTTCATTTAGTTTACTTAGCAATTATAGTTATTTTTGTANTTATAGTTATTTTTGACTCAGCCTCTTCCTGTGCTACAGTTCTTGCCACTAGGATGAGGCTTCTTTACTTTGTGTGCTTATTCCTTGGTTCAGATTTTTACTAGACATTTACTAAATTGAATTAAAAAGCTTCCTCTAGGGGCTGGAGAGATGGCTTAGCAGTTANGAGCACTGACTGCTCTTCCAGAGGATCCGGGTTCAATTCCCGGCACCCACATGGCAGCTAACAACTGTCTGTAATTCTAAGATCCAACACCCTCACAGAGACATACATGCAGGCAAAGTACCAATGCACACAAAATAAAGATAAATGAAAAAAAAGCTTCCTCTAACTCATACCACTTTTTCTTACTAAAATAACATACAACTCGGACAGCTCATCACGTGATTGCTGCTTATTTGTAGATAAAATGCTGTGAAGCTTTGCTTCAGGAAGGGGAAACTGCAAGTATTCAGAAGNGCTTAAAGAAAGTATTTCCAAAGTGTCAGTTGAACTACTGTTCTTNCANAACATGGTGTGTGATTCTATCTATAACTGAGTTAATTACATGCTCAAGAATGTGTTGTTTTATAGGCAAAAGGCTATTTCCGTTTAAACGGAATTTATGGATAAGCTCTCCAGCAAGATGGGGGTTGTTGAAGGCCCCTACTTCATAGCAATGGCTATGGAAAAGGAAGCACCCTAATGGCTGTGGAAGGCGTTGGTGAAGGGAAGCTGGCCATGGTACAGCTGTACATACATTTTATATCATTTAATGCAAAGAACTCAGAATACCATAGACAGCTTTACAAAGGGAGTTCCCACCCAAGTTTGGAAACACCAAACTTCAAGTAACATGGTCATCCTCTTGTACCTGATAGATCCAACCACTAAATGCCCTCCCAGAGTGCTGTAATTTTCCTTAACATACTATTTAAACACTTTTATTTTTAATTATGTTTGTGTGTGTGTGTTTGTGCAAATGAGTGTGGGTGCTGGTAGCGGCACAAGAGGGCACTGAACCCCCTGGCACTGGAGTTACAGGAGACTGTAGCCTACTGAAGTGGCTGCTGAGAATTGAACTCTGGTTCTTTGAAAGAGCAAAAAGCGCTCTTGAGTGCCGGCCATTTCTCTAGCTCCCATATTATTTTTTAAAAAATTACACTTACTTATCATGTGTGTAGATCAGAGAACAACTTGTGGGAGTTCTCTTNTTCCACTATGTGGGTAGTGAGAACGGAACTCAGGTCGTCAAGCTTGGCACCTTTACCCACTTCGGTCCTCAACACATTACTTCTAAAGCAATTTACACTTTGAAAAAGTTTGAGTATAAAAAAATGCTAGGTGAAGCCGAGCATGGTGGTGGCACACCTGTAAGTCCAGAACTCGGGAGGTTGAGGCAGGAGGTTCAGGAGTTCAGGGTCAGTTTAGTTCAGGTATTTAGTGGGGTTAGAAGACGACTGGGCTACAAGAGAAGAGACACTCCCCCCCCCGTATCAATCAATCAGTTAATCAATCAATCAATCTCAATCAATAAAATGCAAAGTAAGCNGAGCTTGTAATCCCAGCACTCTTGGGGAGGCTCAGGCAGGAAGATTATTAGGAGTTCCAGGCCAGCCTGAGCTGCAGAATGAGAGTGTGTCTCAAAATACTGAAATTAAAAAAAAAAAAGTTTTAAACAGTGAAGCAGCCTCCCAGTTAGCGAACAGCTCACTTCTGAGATGCAAGACTCGGGCTTGATTCAAAGCTTTGGCGACTCTACTGCAGAGAAGAGCCCACGGCGGCCCCGCGTACCTGCCCCCTGCCTTCCAAACACACCCCGCACCTGCACGTCGGGACGCGAGCCAACGCCGAGGACGCATCGCGGGATCGCGCGCGCCGCGGCCTCACAATCAGGACGCACGCTGCCGACGTCAGCGGCCGCGGCCCGCCTCCTGCGCCTGGAAAGAGGCGGCTGTCTATTGGCTGGGCCTCCGGCAGCCTCGGGACCAATCACAGGACGGCGAGCAGCAAGGTCCAGTCCCTGACGTTGTGCGGTCGCCGCGGGGTTTATTTAGCTCTAGGGTCCTGCCCGCCGCCATTCGGAGTCCTCAGCGCCCGAGGCCGTCCTTCGTCCGCTCCGCCCCTGCCCCCGAGCCGCGGCCCCCGCCTCCGCGCCGCCTCTCCGCCCCTCCGGCCGCTGGGAGCCGCGCGCGGGCCCGCGGAGAACATGTCCTGACTGAGGCGGGAGGGCGGAGGCGGCAGCAGCGGGGTGGGCGGCGGCGCCGAGGGAGGCGGAGAGGGGCCGGGCTCGGCTCGTCGCCGCGGGCCGTGCGGGAGTCGCCCCCGCCGCCGCCGCCGCCGCCGCCGCGGCCGCCGGGCCCCGCGCGTCAGACGGGGAGGAGGAGCCGCGGCCGCCAGGTAACCGGGCCAGGGCTGGGGACGCCGCGGCACAGGCCCCTCGCGGGTCTGCCGCGGCCTGACGGGGCCTCGCGGGGCCCAGGCTGCTGAGCCTCTGGGCGGCAGCGTTGCGGGAAAGCGCATCTCAGGCCCGGGACTGCCGGCAGCTGCGCGTCCATCTTGGGCTTCCCGGTGCGGGGAGAGCCCGGAGGCTGAGGGAGAGTGGCCCGCCCGGCTTGTTTACCGACTTGAGTTGGCCGCTGTCGGCTGCCTGCCTGGCGCTGCCCTTCTGTCCGCCGCATTCCGGCAACTGGGATTCCTCCCGAGTCCGAGTGTGTGGGTCTTGTTCCCATTCTTCAAGTAGGCCGTAAACACCCGGATTCGTCGCTTTAAGTTGGTGTTGGTCTCCAAACTTGTATTTTGGTCCCTTGTCCGCTTTCTCCGCCTAGTACAGTGGCCTCCGGTTGTTGCCATTTTAAAGCAAATCAGGGTGAGAGTTGAGGCTTAGAGTGGCNATGGGCACCTGGAATTCTGCGATCGCTTAGTGCAACTACCTTGTGCTTTGTTGTTGTTTTGTTTTTCTCCTCAGATTTGGCCGGTGATTGCACAGACAAAAGAGCTGTAATACTTGCTTTAAGCACCGGGGACAGGCAGTTTAGGTTAAGCAGGAAGTTTGAACCCGCCCATTATTTTGGAGACACACTGGTGTTTTGAAACCACCTTGCTTAGAATTTTGTATCTCAGCCCTCGATTTCCCCTTTCGGTTACCCCCTGACTCACTATTATCCTCCTATTGCTCCCAGTGTTTGTCTCACCGTACGTTTGACTTGTGATGATATTAATAAACGTGATGTATAAATACTTGAAAGTGTTATATAATGAATGGCTCCTGTACCCCGTGGTCTCTCATTTAGGTGACTTTCTGTTAACTTGTGTAGGTACCTTCGTTGATCAAACATGGGCGACTTGGTATACGTAGAGAAGCCAGGGGCGACCCGAGGATCTTGGTTTGACAGGGGTCATTAGAAAATGGCTATGCTTGGGAAAAGTAAACCTGGATCCTGTTAATTATTAGTTTTAATTAAATGAAGATATTTTAAAATATATTTAGAAGCCTGCTCTCTATTGATTTGGGTGTTCTTAAAATAGTCTCATTAAACTTTTGTAACTTTTTTTGTTGATCTGTGACGGGTTAAAATGTGATGAGACATTACTGAGACATTTTAAACATTTTTCCCCGGAGAGGATGTTATTTGAATGTTTTGAGAGATTTTTACTTGTTGCTATTTTAACACCTTTATTAGTGCTGTTGAGTGCTGGGACACACATTTATTTACTCTTGAAATGTATTTGGGATAGTATGATGAACTCATTCATGGTAGTGTATTTTAAGCTAATGGCCTTGATTCAGCTCAGTGTACTCATAGGGGTTATGACATATCACTTTTAAAGTCTGAGGATTAAGCGGGGCATGGTGGCCCACGCCTTTAAGTCTCAGCACTCAAGAGGCAGAGGCAGAGGCGGGTGAATCTCTTGAGTTCTGGGCCAGCCTGCTCTAAAGATCTAGTTCCAAGACAGGACTACACAGAGAAAAGTCCCCCTTCCCCTCCCCATCAAAAATAAATAAATAAATAAATAAATAATAAAGTCTGAGGATTAACAATTCAGTTGTGCAACATTTGAAGTAAATTGATTCATGTGTAATTGATACAGTGAGAGCCATTTCATGTATTTTATATTTATATTGCTTTTATAAAGTTTAAACGTTAAATGTAGCTGTAGAAGTAGGATGCTAGTTTTTTATGTAACTTGGTTCGGTTTTATTTGAGCATTGCTATCTATGGCCTTCCCCTCTTCTCTAGAAATACCCTCTTGTTTGAACACTTTTCTCCTAGTTTGTAGTGGTTTATTTGGAATATCTGTGTCCCACTTATGCCTTGGGTAAATTATATTTTGTGTATTTAAACACACCTCTTACCACAATATATAAACCTACAGAAATGAATGAAAAAAATTAAAACTCCTTATGGTGTTCAAATTACTCAGTAGTCTGGTGTTGATGTATCTTTTAGTATTTTTTCTTCTTCCCTATGTGAAGCTCACTCTAGCCAAACTTAAATTGTTTGTTCCTGTGAAGTCTCCTCTTGGTCTTTATTTAATTCACCCTTTCTGTATTCATGGTTCTTACTGTGGGACAACTTTTTAAGTGCTGTCTCCTAAGAGCCCTGTTGAGGCTAGTCGGTGGTGGCAAATGCCTTCTATCCTAGCACTTGGAAGGCAGAGACGTGTGAGTTTGAGGACAGCTAGAGCTTCAGAGAGAAACCCTGTCTCAAAGCAAACAAAACAACAACAGCAAAAAGAACCCCCTGAGACCTTAACCTAGAGGGTTATATTTGCTCTTCTTCTTTTTTTTTTTTTTCTTAGTCTGTGGTAGTGTAGATTTCTTTTTATAATTTCTGCTTCCCAACTGTATTTTTAAGGATCAGATAAATGAATTTATCTATGGAGACACTATAGTTGGCCCTGAAAATATGATCTGGCAAAATATTTCTGGTTATAGAGGTATTCCAGGATATACAGTTTACATGCTTTCTACTATTGGAGTTTCTGGGATTTTGGGTGACTTATGAGACAAAATGTTTGAAACTATGGTCATGTCTTAAAAAATACTTGGTCAGTATGTTTACATCTGTTAGCACTTTTTTTTTTTTTAACTAGTACAAGGTGTTGGTATTTTTCCAATGACTATGTTATATTATTCAGATGAAAATGTCTGGTTTCCTTCACTGGGTCTGAGGCAGTTACTTGGCTTTGGATTTGGTACTAGTGACAAGAAGGGTAGCCGTCCTGTATTTCTGTGCAGATGACATGGGAAGGAGCAATAATGTAGCCTCAGTTTGCTTTTCTAACCTCAGATGTTGATGGTATGTATCAAAAGGCCAATGAGGCAGAGGAATGTGTGATGTAGCTCAGAGCCAGAATGCTTACCTAGCAAGTACAAGGCCCTAAGGTGATCTAACACCATAAAAATAATAAATAAATAGGTAAGCTTTAGCTTCATTAAATACAAGGAGAAATAAAAGAAGAAAGTTAATTATATGTCCTAAACAAGAAAAGAAGGGGATTATTTAAAGCAAAACAACAACAAATCACAGCCATTATATACTGTCTTCTGAATTCCAAGTGTGTTATTGCAGCTTAATATGCAGCACTAAATAAGGACCCTTTCCTTAAGCTACACAATAGGGATTTTGACATACATCTAAAGAATGCAGTCTCAAAATAATCAGCTTATAGTTGAGAATAATTAGACTTAAAGTTCAGTAAATTTCAACATAATGTAGCCTCAGTTTGCATTTCTGAGAAGTAGGAGAAATGGATAGCCACCCTGACCTCATCTAATATTTTGTAGTTTAGCTCTTAAATTTATGTTTATGATCAGCCGGGCGGTGGTGGGCACATGCCTTTAATCCCAGTACTCAGGAGGGAGAGGCAGGTGGATTTCTGTGAGTTCGAGGCCAGCCTGGGCTACAGAGTGAGTTCGAGGACAGCAAGGGCTACACAGAAAAACCTTGTCTCAAAAAAAAGAAGAAAAAAGTTTATAAATGATATGAAGTAATGGATCCAACTTAATTATTAGTAAGAATGCTAGCGGATCTAGGTTTCAATCTCATTACTGGTATTGGTCTATGAAAGTGCTTTTTACAAATCCAAGCAGCCCATTGATTGATAGGTTACATTAATTTTTTGAATATTGAACCAGTTTGTTGGTTCGATTATTCATCTCACTTAGATATATATTCTTTCTATTTATGTATTATTATTATTTTGTTTTTTCAAGACAGGGTTTCTCTATGTAGCACTGGTTGTCCTGGAACTCACTCTGTAGACCAGGTCAGCCTTGAGCTCACAGAAGTTGAACTCAGGTCTCGAATTCAGAGATCTACATGCTTTGCATCCCAAGTGCTGAGAATAAAGACATTCAACACCAGACCCACCTGTTTGTTTTTGTTTGAAAGGGTGTCACTGTCTCATGGCACGCCCAGAACTTGATATGTAGAGGAGGCCAACCTTGAACTCACAGAAATCTGTCTGCCTCTGCCTCCTGACTGCTGAGATTAAAGTTGTGCACACTCTGCCTGGCTCAGTGTATTTTGTAGATTTTTGCTTTTATACTCATGAACTTTTCTTCTTTTTCTTCTCTTCTTCCTCCTCCTCCTTTCTTCTTTGAGACAGGCTCTCATGTAGCCCAGGTTGCCCAAATACTTGAAATATAGATAGATTTCTGATCTCCTACCTCTACCTTCCCAATGCTGGAATTACAGGCCTTGTTCATTCTAGGTGAGTCCTCTATCAATTAAGCTACATCTCCAGCTCTGTAGTACCAAACTGTTGAGAAGACAGCATTTTACTACTTCATTTCTTTGAAGTATACTCATCTGTGGAAGTTTAGAATGGAAAGAACTTTGGTTTATATTTTATTGTATTTCTCACTTTTAAACCATGCCTGTAGGTTGTAGAATAAATTGTTTTTTCTTTTCTTTGTAAGACAGGGTCTCATTGTGTATTCCTGGCTAGTTTGGTAAATACTTTGCAGGCTGACCTAGAACTTGTGGATAGTGATCCTCCTACCTTAGCTTTCTGAGTGCTGTCTTTGTTAGGCATATGCTACCACTCTCAGCTATATTAAGTTTTAAAAATAATATTAATTTCCAAACCCAAACTGAATGTTTTATGTCACTGTATTCACCACTTAAAAATTATTTTGTAAAATTACAAGAACAGTTTTTTTTAAACATTTACTTTGAATTTGTTTACAATCCAGTAAACAGTTTATAGACCAGTGTAAGTCCCCGGACCATGATTTTCAGTAGGATTGTGTTAATAATCTCCAAAACATTTCATTCTGTGTTCTGTTCTGTCCCTCCCTCTCCTCTCTTCTCTTCTGTTCTCTTCTCCTCTGTTCTCTTCTCCTCTGTTCTCTTTCTTCTCTTCTCTTCTCTTCTCTTCTCTTCTCTTCCCTCCTCTCTTCCTCTCTTCTCTCCTTCCTTCCTTCCTTCCTTCCTTCCTTCCTTCACTTTCTTTAAGCAATACAAGCCTTAATTCTTAGTCTAGAATAGTTTATTGATGTATTTAACCATCCCAACACCTTATACTGGGGATCCAGGTACTTGTACATAGTAGGTAAGTGGTCTATCACTGAACTACACCTACAGCCCTTAAAAACTCATTATGAAAAATTTCAGGTATACACTTAGAGACCAGGACAATGAATTTTCATGTATTCATAACCTCATTATCAACACATGGCCCACATTGTTTCATTTCTAGTTTTTCTACCTCTTCCTTGGGGATTATTTAAAGACATAAACTGTAAATATGTCAGTGCTGATTTCCCTCTCCCACTGGAACTAGCCCAATGACAGCAGGCTTGTGCCTTTGTGTCTACATCCTATAACTTGGCAATCAAATCAGAGGCTTGATGGCATTCTGTTACCATTTATATTATTTGGTACATTTAATTCATGGTAGGGCATATGACAACATTAGAGACAGGTTTTGATATTGCTCAGGTCTGTTATGTAGTAACAAATTAAATATTAGTTACGGGTTTTTTATTTGTTTTTTGTTTTTCGAGACAAGATCTCTTTCTGTAGCTCTGCCTGTCTTGGAAGTCGATCTGTAGACCAGGCTGGCCTTGAACTCACAGAGATCTGACTACCTCTGCCTCCCGAGTGCAGAGATTAAAGGCATGCTCCACCACTGCCTGGCTAGTTAAGTTTTAAAATTTGAGCTTAACTCAGTGTATTACAATGGAAACAGGGAAATTTATTTTTTTTCATTGTCTTTGGAAATAAGGTGTCTGCAGAATAAATCCATTAGTTTTCTAAAGTGAGTTTTACACAGAAAAACAGAGGCTTTACTAACTAGTATAGTACCATGCTGGAGAGCACATTATTTAGCTGCCTTTTATTTTTAAAAGTAAGATGATTTTGGCTCTAACATATGTAGGATATGCTTACTAACCACATAGGCAGTTGTTGCTTTTCTTTAAAAGTGTGGTCATCTGTAGGTTCTGTACCGTCATCTATACATGTCATTTAGTTAGACTTACTCTTTTTCACTTGGCTGAATGAAAACAGAAGGCTTTTAAAATTTTTATTAAAATAGCATGTTTGCTTGTTTGGTTTGGTGTTTGTTTTTTTTGAGACAAGCAGGGTCTCACTATGTAGCTCTGGCTGTCCTGGAACTCACAGAGATCTGCCTGCCTTTGCCTCCTGAGTCTGATTCTT
>LZPO01052247.1:1129357-1169095 GCA_001675575.1 Neotoma lepida
TCTGTATAACAATTTTTACAAAAAGCCAGCCAGGATTTTGTTTGTAATTGCATAGAATGTGTATATTAATGGCAAGAATATTGTCAGGTTTGATACTATTGAATCTTAGAATCCAGACAAGGACTTGATTTTTCAGATATTAATCTAAACTTGCATGGTACAGCTTGGTTATACATTAGGTTTAGGTTGTCCTTGTGGGCCCACTTGCTTCAGGGATTGAGAATTTTGTCTTGGTATGTGTGTATGATTATTAGTTTTGATTGCAACCATTGCTTAACTTCTGTCTCATTCATAAAAACAACTTGAAGTACTAGTCAAGATATTTCTGGGCCAGTGAGATGGCGCCACAAGTAAAGAACTTGTTGCCAAGCCTGATGACCTGTGTTTAATATTTGACATCCATGGTAGAAGGAGAGAACTGACTCCTGAAAGTCAAATAAAGTCAAAGTTTTTGACTTTATATACTGTGGTCATAAACACACATCAAACAACACACACACACAAATTTTAAAAGAAATTTCTAACTATATATCTTCAGTTTGAAAAAAAATTGATATTTTTCTTAAGCTTTTCAAGACTATGTATATTCATTGCCCTTGAAACGTTCAAATTTGAGTTCTGTAAACATTAAGCAATTGCAAAGAGAAGTGCTTATATTTTCTTTTACAAACATGTTATTGTGTTAGAAGCTCTTGAATATGAAAAATGCTTAACTTATTTTTAGATTTGTTTTTATTTTATGTATGTGAGTGTTTTTCTTACATGAGTGTCTATGCACCACATGTGTACCTGGTACCCACAGAAGTCAGAAGAGGTCATGGGATCCCTTGGAACTTGTGGCAGAGAGAGTTGTGAGCTGCTTTGTGGGTTCTAGGAATTGAACTTGGGTCTTTGTAAGACAAGTGCTCTTAACCACTGAGACATCTCTCCATCCCTGAAATTACTTTTCATAATCAATTAAGAATTAAATCTTTGAAATGTTGTTTTAGAAACTCTGAAGTTTATAAGTTTAGTTTTTACAGAACCCTTTATTAAATTAAAGATACGCTTAACTTTTTGCTGCTGCAGCTTTTCTTCCCCCTGGAATTTAAATGCATTAGAGGAAAATGTGATGTCTGTCTTCACTTAAGAGGCCTTTGCTTTTTTTGTAGACTGCATGACAGTTTTCGTGAAATTTGTGTTTGCCTAATTTATTATATGAAAGCATTTTAAAAAGTGTTAAATACAAAGAATTGTTTTTTTAGTTACAGTAACCTTTTTTTGGATTGGTGTATAATCATGAGATTTTATTGACATAAAGGAAACTCAGGTGATGATACTTATTAGTTTTTTTTTTTTTTTATATGAGCTCTTCTTATATAGGCCAACCTAAACCTCTCTACATAGCTAATGATGATTCTTGAGCTTCTGAGCCTATGTCTACCTCCCAAATGTTAGGATTACAGGCATATCCTACTAGGACTTGTGTGATCTTGATATTCTTAAGAACATGATGAGATGTTTCAAGGCATTGTGTTTACACATAGTGATACATCACTGAGAAATGTGGTATCTGTGTTAATACCTCAGATGACATTTTGACTACCTTTGTTTTAGAGACAGACTCACTGCATATAGCCCAGGCTGTCTGTAAATTCTGTAGTGTTGAGATTATAGGTGTCCAGCACCATGGCTGGCTTTTCAGTGGTTTATTAAACCAATAGATAAATACTATTAATAACAAGAAAACTTTTTATCACTTGTTTATAGAGTTAATTAGATAGGTGGTAAATTTGATTCTTGTTGGAGATATGCTAAAAGATGTCTGTTTCCAGAATGTAGGCATTAATTTCTTGACAGGAATTACTTAAAAAAAAAATTACACTCACCATTTGGAGTAGTGTACTGCTGGTTCAAAGCATACTTATCATGATTTCATTTGCCTTTTACTTGTTAGGTTTTACACACGCTGGAAAGACTGGGAATCGTGGTATTCCCAGAGCTTCGGTTTACATTTTTCACTGAGGGAAGAACAATGGCAAGAAGACTGGGCATTTATACTCTCTCTAGCTAGTCAGGTAAGGTTGCACCAAGCTTTGACTTTTTTTTTGGAGAGGTAATCCACATGCTCTTAAGTTCTTCAGTCTGTTTGATCAGACCATGCTGAAAGCAATGTGATGTGAAGGAAAGATGCTTTCCTTGCTGGCAGTCTTGGGTTTTAGGTACTGACTACTGTTTGTTAGATTGTCACTGCAGAATTCTGCTGCTTAATTAGGGGTGACAGCCATCAAAACCAAAAGATATAATGATGCCTTTTAAGCATGATATAGTCCAGATTGCTTCTTCTTCCTTTCTACCAGAGGCTTTATGCCCGTTTTACCTACCTCCACAGTAGCTCCAGTTGTTGGGTTTAAGTTCACAGTAGGACATTAAAGGATGGAACTGAGCTGTCAGGCTGGGAGGAAGATTTGACATTCTTTCTATTGTTCCCTCATGACTGCATTCATGTGTTAAGGTTAAGGGAAAAGTGCAGTTTGGCTTACTCTGAACAAATAACCATTTGTTCAGTGAGGTTCATTTGAACCTTCAGAAGAGAAGCTTCTTTTGTTTGTGCAATTTTTGCAGGGTCCACAGTGGCTAATTTATAAAATAATGTACCGGCTGGGCGGTGGTGGCACACGCCTTTAATCCCAGCACTGGAGAGGCTGAGGCAGGCGGATCTCGTGAGTTCGAGGCCAGCGCAAAGCTACACAGAGAAACCCTGTCTCGAAAAACCAATAAATAAATAAATGAATAAATAAATAAAAATAATAAAATAAAATAATGTACCACCTCATGGCCATGTATTGTCAGAGTGGCTGTAGTTGGAGGATGGACCTAATTTGGTGATACTGTTTCAATTTGTGCACAGTGAAGCTGTTTTCAGGAGAACTTCCTCAGTAAACTTAAATGATGTCATTTTATGAAGTGTCCCTTGCTATCTGAACCCTTTTTTCTGAGATTGGAGAGTAAATGCTAATATTGAATAGCAAGGGATACCTTGAAATAATTGTCAATATCTGTTCTGTTTGTGAGTTTGGATATGAATGATACTTATGCATAGACACTGGAGATTTCTATTCTATTTCTGTTGAACTGTGCCATTTGTGGAGTCAGTTTCTTTGACGAGGCTTTCTTCTTGGAAATGGATTGAGATAGTATTGTTTTTTACACAGCAATTTTCCAGGACTGGTAATAAATGTTTTTTATTTTATCTTTTCTTTTTCTGTGTGTGTACAGCCTGGAGCAAGTTTGGAACAGACACACATTTTTGTACTCGCACATATTCTTAGACGACCAATTATAGTTTATGGAGTAAAATATTATAAGAGTTTCCGGGGAGAAACTTTAGGATATACTCGGTTTCAAGGTAAGTCATTCCTCAAGACTACTCTAGTAGTCTTGAACATCTAGTTGTAGCATTAGAGCACTCATTTATGGGGAAAGGGCCAGAGCAGCTTCTGGGGTTCAGGAGGTAGAACAGTGGGAGTGGAGGTTGGGTAGTAGGTAGGCACTTGCTCCTTGTGCTCTTGTGCTTTTTTCTAGGAGTTTATCTGCCTTTGTTATGGGAACAGAGTTTTTGTTGGAAAAGTCCGATTGCTCTGGGCTATACAAGGGGCCACTTCTCTGCTTTGGTTGCCATGGAGAATGATGGGTATGGCAGCCGAGGTGCTGGTGCTAATCTCAACACTGATGATGATGTCACCATTACGTTTTTGCCTCTGGTTGACAGTGAAAGGAAGCTCCTCCACGTGCACTTCCTTTCTGCTCAGGAGGTAAGTAGTATATTGTCCCTTGCTGTCCGAGGAACCAACCTCCTGTGCCTTTCAGAAGTGGTGGCCTCTTTAGTGCCTTACACTTGTGAATGGTGATAGGAACTGCTTTTCCCATAAACACCAGTCATAGACTAAAACCGACCTTTTCAAAATTGGAAAGGCAGGCTAGTTATTGGAGTTATGGCTTAAATAGAGAGGTAGAGAAGGGGCGCCATGGCGTTAGTCTTGAAAGATTTAAGATTTTTGGGGGTGGGGTGGTGGTTGAGACAAGGTTTCTCTCTGTATCCTGGCTTGTCCTGGAATTCTTGTATACCAGGCTGGCCTTGAATTTCAGAGATCCGCCTACCTCCGTCTCCCAAGTGCTGGGATTAAAGCACATGCCCAATAGAGTTTTGTTTTTAAAGATGCTGTAAGGGGACTGGGAGGAGGGGGACTGGTCATGGGCAAGGAGCTGAGGGGAGACATGACCCTTAGTCTTTATAGGACTTTGTCCTCTGAGTGAGTTAAAAAGTCCCGAGAGACACTGGCTCTTTGGTTGAGGCCAGAAATATGGGGGTCCATGGGAGAGGCAGCAGTGTAAATCAGGCAGTGAGGTAGTGAAGATATATAAAATACCCAGAAAGCCCACGTTCTAGAAAATTATTGGCTGTTTATTTTATATTCTAGTAATGACCACAAAACACTTACAAGTACAGTATCAAGGAAAAGAATTCATAGACCATAACTTGTACAATTCTAGTCCAAATGTAATTTACCCGGGGAACTTACCTTGTCATGTCTGAAGCTCATACCTTTCTTGGTACTTTCTGTAAGGGTCATGTCAAATAAATTACTGTCTATAGTGTTCTTGCTAACCCCTGTTTTTGGAAGGAGGCTATTTCCTTATTTAACTGTAACCACAAAAAACCTCGTGGTTTTTAATGATAAAACTGACAAAAGGTTGAAGTTAGGTTGAAACGGTTGTTTGCATTGTCACAGCAGCTTCAGATTATTCCTACCAGTGTCTGACCTGCCTTGTTACTTTGCTTTTTCTTCATGTTCCTCTAAAAGCTAGGTAATGAGGAGCAGCAAGAGAAATTGCTCAGAGAGTGGCTGGACTGCTGTGTGACTGAAGGGGGAGTTCTAGTGGCTATGCAGAAAAGCTCTCGGAGGAGAAACCACCCCTTGGTCACACAAATGGTGGAAAAATGGCTTGACCGCTACAGACAGATCCGGCCTTGTACATCCCTGTCTGATGGAGAGGAAGATGAGGATGAGGAGGATGAGTGAAAACAAACCCACCTAAGGAGCAAAAGACCAAGACCTGAGATGACCCCCAAATTAGTGTGGTATTCTAAGCAGAATATACAGCACGGAGTGAGCCACACCCTGCAGGGTCTGCTCCCAAGCATCCATCTTTCTGCTCCACACCCACTGGAGATAACAAGTGCATCTGCATGAGGAGACGGAGCTTTGGTTGAACTACAGTTCATAAAAAAGAAAAAAACAAAAACAACCCACCAAACCCTAATTTTATTGACAGAACTTTTTTCTTTCACATTGTAAATCTGTCTCTGAATGTAATGCATGTGGTTGTGTAAGAAGTCATGTACTAGGAAAAGTGCACCAGCATCTTCATGTTACTGAGAACATTTCCCCAGCATGGGCACTCGGAAAAAGCACATGGCAGATAACCTTGTTGAGATACTCTCATTAGAACCTGACATCCTGCTCCCACCATAAAAGACCCATTTTCCATTGTTTCAGAGATTTGGAAACTTTGTACAAATTATCCATGGCAAGATAAAAATAAACAAGCCTTTATTTTATTAATAATTTAGTTCCTGTTGTGCCCAATAAAATAAAAGTGAAATCCTTAGGAACAAACTGCAAGAAAAACTAGCAATTTTGTTGGGTGAACTTTACATAGAAATTGTCTTGTTTGAAGAGGGTTTTGGTTTCTGTTGCTTTCAAGTTTCCTGATTTGCCCCTTTCATTATTTATTTATTTGTTTAGAAGAGTGCCCTGTAAAGGGGGTTCTTACTCAACTCTGGGCAGGTGTGTTTGTGCACTTACTCCCTGGATAGATGGAAAGGGGGAGCAGGCTCACCTGTCACTGGGTGGACTGTGTGATAGTCGCTTGGATTCAAACCTGTTCTGCTCCCAGGTGGCCATGCAGAGGGTCCTCAGATCCTTTTGTCTTTGTTGTCACCTCTGCTCTAAAGCAGATGCTGTATGAAGGGCATGCCTTTGCTTAGGCGGATTGGGAATACAGTTCAGTACAAACAGAATAAAGATTGTTAAATGCAGTAAGGTGGTCAGTGAATTGTATGATCAATCTCTCTGTGTAGTCTGAGAATTTTTGCATGTTGGTTAGTTGTAGCCATTATTTTAAAGTTAAAACTATAATCTTAGAAAACTTTTATGGAGTTATTTGACCACTTCAGGTAATTATTAGTACTGGGTGAACATTTCTGACCTATCTCAGGAACATGACACATAGTGTCCTGCTAAGCACTTAGTGGACTGACGTGGCAAGCAGTTGCTACATAACAAATACACGCACTTCTTTTCCTCCCCTTTAATGAAAAGGCTGTGAAATCTTGTTTTTTGATGAGATGGTATTGAAGTGTACACAACCATCAGTTTGCTGGAATACTAAAATGAGGAAAGTATGAGCTGTTATGTCTTCAGTTCTTTCTCTTGTGAACAGTAAAAAGGTGTTCCCAAGATGAAAGGTCATTTATGTTGCATGCTAAAACTGGGGAAAGTAGTTTTCACAGTGGGGAACTCCATATAAATGAATTGTGTTATCAATAATGGTAAACGTTACTGTTCCAGTGGTTAATGTTTTCCTATAAATTGACTATTTGGTTTTCATTTTGACCAGTGAATGATAACCAAGTCTATAGAAGGCTGCTATTCTGAGTACTTAGCATCCATAGCATCTGTAATAGCTGTTCTCCATATGTACAGTTTTTTAGGAGGCAGAGATCCAGTTAAGAAAAACCTCTCCCAAATGAAGAAGCCACAGAACAGAGGGGAAAAACTGGTCTCCAGGTGGATGTGCATTGCACCCAAACCTTGTGGTGCCGAGTCAGGCTCAAGACTGAGCCTTGTCCTATGTACTGTGGTTTTATGAGTGTCCTTTCCCAAGTTCCCCTTGTATTTATTTATTTATGACCAGTGACTCTGACCACATATAATTTGATGGGTATCATTCTTCCCTGTGGGAAAGAATTAAAGATGGCTCCATTTCTTAGGCTCAAGACAATGGGGTTTTACATAGTTTCTGTAGCTGACTGACTGGCTCTGAAAGGCCAACACTTTTGGTAAATCAGCGCTATGTTAAGCTCTTGAAATAAACCAACAGCCATAATTATTGTCCCAAAAAGTGTATGCCAACCTTTGTCAAAGATTATACGTGGCTGGGTGACAGGTGTAGGTATCTTTAGACTGACTCTGAAAGGTAATACTTTTATAACTGCGTGGACTTTGGTTTTTTTTCTAGGGTGAATCCAGTACTTGGTTTTTATTCTAATGTTGTCGTTCTTTGGAGTCAGTTTATATATAATCATTTCTAAGACTGTTTGAACAACCATGATCTAATTAAACACCATGGATTCAGATCTGACTACTTCTGTTTTTAACCTTTAGGTTCACTATGCCAGACAAAGAATGTTAAGTAATGTAAGAATGTTAAGAATGTAGGACAGTTGGGACCTTTTTCATCCATATTTCATCATTGTTTTTTGACAAGACCTCTGACTGTCAAGGGGTGTTCTTACTGCCCTTCTGCTTTCCATGAGTGGTCATTTTATAGGACCGTTAGGATGGGGCCCCCTCCTGAAAAGAAGGAAAGGCTTAGAGGGAGTGTAAAACTAGGAATTGTGGGAATTACACTGAATGCAATTTAAAAAGTTAAGTAGAACTCGATGTTCTGCCTCCCCACCCCCACCCCCAAGATAAAAGGACTCGCATCCTACTTTCGGGCATCTTAAAGTCCAAATTCTAAAAGCTGACCAGTCTGGTTGTAGAATTGACTTCAGTCTAAAGCACTGCCCCAACTTCAGGATAGCCTGCCTGACTTCTATGAGGTCAGACATTGTCACAAGAGTTGGAAGCTGGCTGATAGACAATGTGATGACATCTCAAGGGCTAACTTTTCTGTAGGTGAGATGTACTTAAATGTCAGGACTTAACAGAAATTTTAATTACTTTTTATTGAAAACTGCACTGAACGCTAAATGTCCACCTTTACAATAAACAAATACAGTAACGGTAACTCACACTAAAACAAAACATACTTCTGATAGCCATTATTTTTCTGTTTGGGACAACTTTAAAGTTTTTCTTTTGTCACAAAAACAGGAATGTACCTATACAAAGGCTCAAAATAGGCCATCTTTAAAAACAAAAAGGCAATGATTCACAAAAGACTATGAGTAGAACATGTAACTAGCTGATACAAATCTAATAGGATTTGTTAAAATCAGTCACATCTAATAGCACATCTGAAGTGTTCTTGTATAAAATATCACGTGAAGAAAAGAATTTATCAATGTCTAAAAAAGTGGGTTTGTTCATAGACAATCTGACAAGTTACCATAAAAAGTGTTTCCTGAGACATAAGGAAATGCAACATTATTCTTCTTGAACCCTTCTCGTCCAAGACTTTCCACTCAATAAAATAGCTGAGGATCTGAAACTGAGAAAATATATTTGAGTACAAACAGCTTGTGAAACTTAATACTTTTCTTTTTGTTCTTTTCCTTTTTTTTTGTTTTTGTTTTTGTTTTTGCATCGTTGGAGGGTTTTACTTAACTCACAACCAACTTCGCCTTCTCAGAGTTGAGAGACACTTCTGTACAGGAGCTTTGATATCTTCAATCCTGTGTGTGTAGATGTCTACACAGGCAAACAATGTCCACCCCATCTTATCTTCAAACTGGCAAAGGAGGCGACCAGCCCCTGGAGACCAAAGGGACTAGTCTTGATGGGGATTTCCTCTCAATTTTTTTCTTTTTATTAATATTCGGAGCTCTTGATGCAACATTCTAGAGCAAGTTGCTCAGGACCTGCTGTGCCCAAGGGACTGATAAAGGAAAGCTCTATTTATTCTTTGTGATTTGATGCACAGATGAAAAACTTAACACACAATAACAGAAGTTGGTCGTTAATAAATCACGTCCTAGTCTTTGCACACTCCAGAAGCAGACACCATCTTCAGTATTCTAGCTCTTGTAGCTTTAACACTGCAACATCAGGGATGTCCAGGATCAGGGTTAAAGACCGCCAAATGCCTTTTCTTAGTTCATCTGTTTGCTACTGTCTCTTGGTCCCAAGTTTATCTGAATGATTACCTTCTACCATTCTCTGCTATTGCTCGTTGGGGTGCTCTCGATTGTCCCCATGTTTAGTGGGCTGGTTGGGGGAGGGAGCTTGGGAAGGGTGTGCCACTGTGGGGAGGTTGTGAGTCACCGGGATGCCTCCAGGGATGATCCCTTCCATAGCTGCAGGAAGCCCTCCTGGAGCCACACCAACGATGCCTGGTGGATACCTGAGGAGCACACAGAAAAAAGGCTGCTAGATTTACCAAATTCTTGGCCTTTGCCTACTTCCAATCAGATAGTACACAAAGGTTTGCTACCCTTTCCCCCAAAGCAAGGCGAAACTAGGTTTTTATATAGAAGAACTGTGGGACCTTGTTCATTTTTAAAAATTGAAGTTTTAATCACAGCTGGGCTGGTTTTGCGGCTTTTAGACAATTTATCTGTACATGCTAATTATTAACATCTGTGGATTCTGTTTAAAACAACAAAAGATAACCTAAAAATACTCTGTACAGGTTAGATTCGAGGTCACTTTTAGAAAATACCAGTCAGGTAAGAGGACTGATTTCCCTCCATATTTCACAAAGTACTCCAAAAGTACTAAAGATTTGTTTTCTCTCTAAATTCCTATGTTCAGGTCCTAATCTCTAAAATACTAGGAGATGGAACTTTGGAGTAAATGGGAGACTGTTCAATCTGCCTCCCAACAGGGTCCTTTATAGGATGTAGCCATGGCTAGTCCTCAGACTTCTCTGCTTCCAGAACTGAGAAACAGACATGTGGCTCATTAGCCACAGAAGAAACTGATGTGATGGGTGAACTCACAGGACAGTGGCTCCCTAGGCTGGTCAGTCCTGTGTTCCCTGGAAAGGAGGACTGGTACAGTAGGCTGTTGGTCCAGTGCCTCTGTATGTGGAGATATGCACTATGTGTATGAGGATTAGCTGCCTACAGAACATATGGGTCTAAGGTACGATGTGACTCAACGTATAAACTCAGACCAGTGCTTCAGTAACTGAGGTAGCAAGGATGGCATCTCACACTGTGCCAGGCCCAGTACCTCTCTGGGTTTTTGTTTAGTTGAGGGCCTTCTAAGCACTGATCCTTTGCAGTCCATGGAATGTTCCAGAGGGCCAAGAGTCTTACTACCTGAAGGAACTGAGAGGGGCTCTTAAGGGCAGGCACTAACATGAATGAAGAGGGGATTGTGATGCTGTATGCACAAGTGACGAAGTCCTTACGAGGTAAGCTAAGATTGGCCCTGAGCTGGTGGCTCACCAGAACCCAAGGCCGGGGGGCATGAAGTTTCCATGAGGCTAACCTGGACTAAAGTGGGACTTTAGTCCAGGTTTCCACGAGGCTAACCTGGACTTTAGTCCACTATGTCAGAAAACAAAACACCCTCAGATAAACAAAGACTAGACTAGGTGGAATACAAAGAGCCATGTGATCTATACGCATATGCATAGCTTCTTCAGAGCTTTCTTAGATAGAAACCAAATCCCATCCTTCCCCACCTTGTTCAAGTACTAGGAATAGAACAGGGAACAGGTGACAGTGTCCTGTCACATGTCTAGCTGTCTTGGCTGGGAGTGGGAATATCAACATTACAGTGCACAGATCGGCCATGGTAAAGGATCATTTGGCCCCAGGTGGGAATGTTGCCAAGTGTTCACAGAGCCAGGTTGTGGCTTCTTTCCCCTCTATGCTCAGTGAAATTAATTTCTCTACAAGCCAGCAATAATGGTAGAGGGGGATCATGGGAACCCCCACAAACGACATGATATTGCTTCCTGTAAGTGTATCTGTTCCATATTAGGTTTTCCTTGGACAGAGAGTCTGATTTAACAACACCCTCCTGCAGACTTGGTCTTATTATTCAAGAGGACCCTCAGTCTGCAGGTGGCTTTAGTGGGGTCACCCCCTTAAACTCCAGACAACCACCTTGGAGTCCTTCCTGTCTCCATCTCCTGTACTTTCTACATGGAATTTGTTGGGCTGGTGATGGGGCTACGAGTGCACATAGAATCCCAACATCCAGGAGGCTAAGGAAGAAAGCTCACAGGTTTGAAGCCAGCTTGGGTAACACAAACATACTGTTTCAAAAACCAAACCAAACCACACAGCCCCACCCCAAACACCCAGGAGAAGTCATTTATTCCGGGGATTTTAGGCACTGAAAATAGAATACAATATACCCTGAAAGGGCCAATTTAAGGGCCTAGGTTAGGTTACATCAACTATCCAGGTCTGGGCTTTCCTTGCCTCCAGGCCCAGAAAACTTCAGTTCTCCTTCTCACCTGTATGCGGCACCATTGAGCTCAGGATGAATTGCTTGCTGGTCAATGACTGACCAAGGAGCTGAAGTAACGAAGAATTCTTTGTTGACACAGTTTCGCAAGCTTTCTGGGATGCGACCTGGAGTAAGCGGGTTATGATTAATCATATGCATTATTTATATGCATATTAATTATATGCATTATTAATCATGGCACATGCCTGGCAGTCAGAGGACAACTCCTCTGTGGAGGTTCTTGTGATTAAACTCAGTTTGGAAGCATGTTCCTTTAGCAGCTTGAGTCATACTTTTAAGGCCACATAGGACTTTCCTATTTAGTGGCTTCAGCCTAAGCCACTAAGAAAGGGGCCTTTGTCCTGCCTGTCTTCCGCTACCGTCTGTAATTGGGGAGCTAGATTCCTCTTTGAAGTTTAGTTCTTAGTTCATATAAAAACTAATTCAGCAGATATTCTTAACCAGCAGGATCAGAGACAATGGCACCATGTTAAGGGCGGGGGTGGGGGTGGCGGCTCACCTGTGATAGCTCTGCGGATCTCAGTGGCAGCTGCTTCCCTCATCTCTAGTGATGCTTGTTCACTGTACCAGGCTGTGTGTGGCGTGCAGATGAGATTTGGTGCATCTTTCAATGGGCCCTGAGCAAAGCTGGGAGAATGGAAATGTATTCAGTAAAAATGGGAGAAGTTTAATATAATTCCTACTCATTATGGGAGGCCTTGAGGCCATTTGGAACAGTAGCTGTGTATGTTAACAGACAGCAGGGAAGCCCTGTATCACATTTCATTAGGATTGGTGAATAAGTCACCACAACTATGAGACCAGGTGTGCCAGACAGAAAAAAAGCCACTTAAGGGATCCCCGCTTCCAGTCAGAATGAATACTCCAGGATCAAAGACACCACTGTCTTGCTTTTCTGCCTCAGCCCTCTCTGATGTCCTTTGGAGATCTTTTCATACCCAGGTTACTTATGTTGGAAGGTGCTTCAAGTGCCGAGTGTTGGATCAGGTTCCTGGTAGGATGCTAGGAGCATATGCAGCCACACACATACCTAAAGGGCTCAGACTCGTGCACATCGAGGGCTGCTCCTCGTATCCTTCCCTCTTTGAGGGCCTGAGCTAAGGCTTTCTCATCCACTAGACCACCTCGGGCTGCGTTCACAAGGAATGCTCCTTGCCTCATCTGCAGAAGGAAAGAGGAACTGGTCATACTTGGGGGAATCTCTGAAAGGAGGCTTAAAATGTTGGGTCTGGTGTTTCAACTATGAGTGGCAGTTCAGGGAAAGGAATTGGGAAGAAATGGAGAACAGGAATGTTTCCCTTCTTCAGAGGGCCATGAGGTATGGAAGGGAGCCAGCTGGGCCAGAACCCCTATTACTGATTTGTCCCAGGGACACTTCCCTGCACACCACTGTGCCCATGAACCTGCTTCCATCCCCTCTTGTGCTGTTAAACTCTGGCAGAGTGTTTGGGTGAATCTGCTTTCAAATTACCTGCTTGATAGTGAAGTCGTTGATGAGGTGGTGGTTATGCTCATTCAGATTGCAGTGCAAGGAGACACAGTCGCTCTGATACAGCAAGTCCTGCAGGGTGTAGACCCTTTGCACGCCCAGAGACCGCTCTATCCCATCCTGTAAGTAGGGGTCATAAAATATGACGCTGAATCCAAAGGCCTTGGCTCGAACAGCAACTGCCTGCCCCGTGCGACCTGTGCAGAGACAGAATGTTCAGGTGAGTAAGGCTGTAAGGTGTAAGATCCTGTGTGCTGTCCCCCTTCCTTGCTGGGGAAGTGCTACCAAGTTACCATGCCAAAGTGTGTCCTCCAACTGTGATGATGATCAGGGGCTTTTAAAAAAATATTTATTTTTAAAATTATGTGTATGTCTGTGGGTCTGTGCATTTAACAGAAGCCAGTAGAAGGTACCTGTGCTAGCTAGTCTTATGTCAACTTGACACAAGCTTGAGTTATCTAAAGGGAGGGAACCTCAATTGTTAAAATGCCTCCATTAAGATCCAGCTGTAATGTATTATAGTGATTGATGGGGAGGACTCAGCCCACTGTGGGTGATGCCATCCCTGGGCAGGTAGTCCTGGGTTCTATAAGAAAGCAGGCTTAGTAATCCAGTAAGCAGCACTCCTTCATGGCCTCTGCATCAGCTCCTGCCTCCAGGTTCCTGTCCTGTTTATGAGTTTCTGTCTTGACTTCCTTTGAGGATGAGGAGTGATAGGAAGTATAAGTAAGCCCTTTACGCCCCAATGTGATGTTCGGTCATGGTGTTTTGTCACAGCAATCAATAACAATCATAGCTAAGACAAGTGGGGTATTGTTGTGACAGACCTGACCATGTTGTTTTGGGGAGGATTGTGGAAGGACTTTGGAACTTTGGGTTAGAAATGCCATAGAGTGTTGAGAGCTCAGTGAGGAGCTCTGTAGGAGCTTGGAAGATAAGAATGTTGAAAAGTGAGCCCAGCAGTGGTGGCGAATGCCTTTAATCCCAGCAGTTGAGAGAGGCAGAGGCAGGTGGATCACTGTGAATTCCAGGCCAGCCTGGTCTACAGAATGAGTTACAGGACAGCCAAGGTTACACACAGAAATCCTGTCTTAAAAAACCAAAAAAGAAAAGAGAATGTTGAGAGCAGTGCAGGCGATAGAGACCTGGCTTGTGAAGTTTCAGAAAGAAATTTAAAGACTCTAATCTAATAATTGCTATTTTGAATAAAGATTCTGTCGTTCTGTTCACCTGTGTGATTAACTGCATTACCGGGACAATTGATACTGGTTAACTAGAGCTAAGAAATTAGTGGTGATTAAGAAAAGACCAGCATCATTAAGGTGAACTCTTCTGGGAAGTGTTTCCTGAGAGTCAGCACACAGAAGCTGTGTTCCAGAGGTGGCCAAGGTTGTACTTCATGCTGGCAACCAAACATGGTAGTATAAGAGTAACCCAGGTAGTACCGTTTTTTGTTTTTTTTTTTTTTATGTGTATAAGAGACAGACTTTATACAGTAACTCATTTGAATGTAAAAACATTTTATGTACAACTGAAAAAGAAATAATACATAGATAGCTTGAACATAAAAACAGGTTATAATTCAAAAGTCCAGAATTATTTGAAACTGGAAAATATTTTCTCTGTAGAAAATAGTAAAAATGATAACATTTCCCAGTAAGCCCTTTTAAGCCAAATAATAGCTGAATTATTCATATAAATATTGATTAGATTCTGGGATACAGAAGACCTATCTTCATCTGTTCAGAGACCTATGTTTTACTTAAGTTGTGTAAGTGAGATTCCTATTCATCTTTCCCCTCACTGTTTGATTTACGGCAGACATTTTTCTATAGGCTAATCCATAATCTGAAAAGATTTTAGCCTCCCCTCCTGAAAGTACAGCCAGCATATCCTTTCATCAGCTTGATACGGGTAGTATCGGTTTTGAAGGCATGAAGGGGTCATGGAGAGCAGCTGAGGCTTGGCACTGTGAGAGGACAGGAGAGGCTATTGGTGAAGGTGCAGCCTCAGTGGCATTTGAAGGCCCAGTACTGAAAGGGTCATGCAGAGAATGAGGCGTGGGCACCATGAAGAGAGCCTATGAGAGATTACTGGTGAAAGTGCAGCCCAGTTGCAGCTGAAGACCTTGGCATTTTGGAGACACCAGTACCATGGATGACCACCAAGAACAGCAGCAGCAATGGAGTGGAGCCAGCTGGAGCCTAGAAGACAAGCTGTGTGTGCCAGAGCGTGGAGCCGGAGAAGTGACCCAAGCCCCTTAGGGATGCCCAGAAGACCATGAGTGATCCCAGACACTGGACACTAAGTTATTTACACTTTTTTTGAGTTTGGTTCTGCCCTGATAGGACTGTGACTGTGCCCTAGTTCTTCTCTCTTGAAATAAGAGAGTATTTATTTTTTTATTTTACTGGAGCCCACATTCGAGAGACTTTGAATTTTAAAAAACTTGGCATTTTTTAGAGATTGGCTATTTTAAAGGTACTAAAATGTTAATGTGTTTGAATCTGTAAAGACTGTGGGACTTGAGCCAGGTGGTGGTGGTGCACACCTTTAATCCCAGCACTCGGGAGGCAGAGGCAGGCGGATCTCTGTGAGTTCGAGGCCAGGGCTGTCTCTTATACACATCTAGATGTGTATAAGAGACAGCTCTTGACACGAGCCTTGAAAGGCATCTACCTGGAGACAAAGTCTATATGTCATTAGATTCACCGGCAGGTTTGCTGGCTAGTCTTATGCCAACTTGACACAAGCTAGAGTTATCTGAAGGGAGGGAACCTCCCTGGAGCAGGAGTTAGAGACATTGTGAGCTGCCCACTGTGGGTGCTGGGAAGCGCCCTTAGCTGATGATGAGCCACCTCTCCAGTCACAAAGGATTGTTTTAAGTAATTATTTACCAAGGACATTTTCAAACCAATTAGAACGTTCTAATGGATGTGTGCCCCTTCCTCAGGTCCAAACATCACCAGTGTGCTCCCAGTCCTGTTATTTCTCTCATCTTTGTTTATGTGGCAAGCTTCTTAACATGAGTGTCATTCCTTAATGCTCTCAGTATGTGAACATCAAAGTTTCCAGCCTAATGTCTGTTGGATTCGCCTATGGGGGGCGGGGGTATATGATGGTCAAAACACCATTGCCCTAAGGCCTGATGGACTCTGAAGCCCAGTTCTAGCACGGAGTCCAGGACTCCCCAGACTGTAATGGATTTCAGATAGCAGGACAGGAAAGCACTCCAAACTTCACAATGGCCATCCTTTGCTCAAAGCCACTGATCCCGACAGCACTTCCTGTTTCATGAGGTTTTTTTTTTTAGCTTGAAAGCAAAATGGATTGAGGGATATTGAATTGGAATTCAACTAGACAAACTAGAAAATATACCTTATCTAAAACCCTGTTCAAGCCAGGAGTAGTAAATAGCAAATGCCTTTAATCTCAGCAATAGGGAAGCAGAGGCAGGCAGATCTCTGAGTTCGAGGCCGGCCTGGTCTAAAGAGTGAATTCCAGGACAGCAAGAGCTACATAGTGAGACTCTGTCTCAACAACAACAACAAAACATGTTCAAAGGTGTGGGCAGGGGTTGGTGTGGTAGTTCAGTGGGTAAAGGTCCTTGCTGCCAAGTCTGACAATGATCCAAGTGGTAGAAAGGGAACCAACTCTGATTGTTCTGTGACCTCCAAGCACACACCATGGGAGGTATAAACCCACGTGAAAGCTTTCTGAACTGAGGAAAGTCAGACGGGAGGATGCACATTTCCCATTTAGTCTGGAAGCTAGTTCTCCCTCTGTGCTGTTTGCTAACTAGGGAGCAGTAATGAGGCTACTCTGACAAAGATGGACAGCTGCGGTGTCGATGGCATCTCCTTAATGTCACTTTGAGAACACAGCTGACCAGGAGCTGGAGTAGCCACGTGGCAGTGTGTGGACAGTGGAAGAAGGAAGGAAGTGTGGCAGTGACAGGGACTTGGTGATGTCCTTGAAACGTGGGACTTGAGGACCCTATCATGTGGCCCAGGCCCAAGAGGATAAATGAGTCCTTTTCCTAACTGGGTGCCTGGCCTCCTTAGTGATCTGTGATCTGAAGCCTTCATAGTTCCAGGGCCTCAGAAGGTGGCAGAGGTGCCCAGGTCAACAAGCCAGATCTAAACATACCGTGCTGACTTGGCCATTCCCAGTGGGGGTCTGTTTCATCAGTTCACACAAAAGGTTTCACTGCCTTCTACCCTGACCCAGAGCACTTCTGAGTAAAACACCATCAACATCAGTCCCTACAGATGAAAACCCCAGGGCACGGGCCACACTTAAGACAAACAGAACCCTTCACTTTGGCAGTCCACACAGATAAGTGTGGCTCCTGTGTAAAGGTGAAATGATGTGAAATGTCTCAGTTTTTTAATAAAGCAAGCACCTTTTTTTTTTTCAGTGCCACATCTAAACCCTCATATGCCAAACTAAAAACAAAAGCAAATACTGATAAGCAAATATCTAGACACTTTTTATCAACATGGCAGGCTGCCTGAGAGACCTCTGCTCAGCCCCAGCTTCAGGCTCACTTGAGGTTCCCCCTGCTGCTTTTCAGCAGAGCTAAACCTGGTCCCCACCAGGTTGTCTGCAGCTCTGGGCAGCTGCAAATTAGCCTTCCTCCTATCTGTCCACTACAGTTCTGGGTGGGCCATGGAGACCGCAGCAGCCATGAATGTAGGGGAAGCCAGTAAAAGGGCTTGGGAAAGCTGAAAGACAGCATTCAGGCAAACAACATTCAGTCACAAAGCGCATGTGATTGAGGTATCTGAAGGCCCTAGAATGAGAGGGACTTCCCACCAGTTGGCTAGCAGCTCAGAGCTGCCCAGAGGCTCTACAGCCTGATCAGAGACCATCCCAGGCCACAAGAGGGCTTCTGAAAGTGATGGCCACTTAAGAACCACAGGGAGATAACAGCACAGAGTGCTGTAGTGGTCACACATGGTACCTGCATTTCTGAAGGCCCGTGAAACACCACAGAGCCTTCCCTAGCATCTGATTACTTGAACTTCGACCCTGACTGCCCCAGAGGCTGTGGTGTGTGTGTGGGGGTATGGGTGGGGAGTGTGGAGTGTGGGTGTGGGGTGTGGGTCATGCTCTTTAGAAAGATGAGCAACCCCAAGGTCATCCAGCAAATTCTCCCTCTTTTCAAACTGCCTCTCAGAAGCCCTGACCCCCAGCCAGCTCGGAGCTAAAGGTGATGCAAATTGGAAAACTTCCTGGAAGCCAGAATTGAACTATGCCACGTGTTCCTCATGATGCTTTTGAGGCTCAAGAGGCGGCAACATGTATCCCCTGCTCCCACATCATGCTCTAGTTACAGAAGCAGAAACGGAGGCAGAGAAGCCAAGTAAGTCCCTGAAGGTTACAGAGTTAGAAGTGGTGACAACCAGCTAGGGGTCCTATTTGAGCCCGTGTGGATAACAGTGGTGGCACATGTCTACCTGCCTTCACCGCTTAAACTTTCCTTGGTCCCCTACACTTGCTGGAGACTCCCAGGGCCTCTGNGGAAGTATCTCCATGGCAACAACCAGGTCCAGAAAGATCACGTTTTTTGTCCCATTCTCACAAGAGATTTCCAAGCCTGGCATTACCTTCAGGCTTGAATCTTTAAGTGACTTCATGTTACTGCTGGAGAGTGCCATCTGTATTCAAGAACCTTCAAGGACCTGTGACCCAGGTTGCCCCTCAACCATTGGTTACACAAACTGCACACCCAACCCTTTACCCTCTGCCTCAGGGAGAGTGACCAAGCACACTCCTTTCCAGTGACAGTAGAGGGTGCACTCCCTGCTGTGTCACTGACCAGCAACATAGACACACTCTTGTAGAACAGGCCCAGATCTCATCTCTGGGCAAGTTCTCTTACTATTCTTGACCCTTGACCTCTCCCCCACACCCCCATGTACCAAATCTATCCCAAGAGGCACATACCAAAGCCAATGAGGCCCAGTGTTTCCCCTCGGATCCGAGCAGCTCCCGAGGCAACCTCACGGATCTGTTCCACGCTCTGTACCCGTGTGCCTTCTCGTAGNGCTTGGTACAGCCATGTGTTCCGCCGATATAGGTTGAGGATGTGGCAGACGGTGGAATCGGCTGTCTCCTCCACTGCNGCAGATGGGATGTTGCAAACAGCGATCCCTGAAAGGGCAATGGCCAGGCCCAGAGAGAGATGAGCAAAGCCCCAGGATCCCCAGGCACCCTGCTTAGAAATGGAGAACTATTCCATGTCAGGGTTAGGTGTTCGATAGGCACTCTCTCATGGTCAGGAGACCTCACCACTAAACCCAAATCCAACATGGCTTTTAGGTTTAAGTCTTAGCTCACAGCCAACCCAACTCCCTTTCTTTCCAGCCCTGGTCTGGGGCCAAAAAGAGCCCTGGAGCAGGCAGAAAGCCAGTGGGTGCTTCAGCCCCAGCTCTACCCTGGCAGGACTGAAGGGTAGAGGGATCAGAAACCCAGACTCTTTTGAGGCTCATTCTGGAGCTATCTGGGTCAGAGACTGACCCTTATGTATCCTAATGTAAACACCAACACCGTACTCACTAATTACTGTTTACACACACAGCTCAAGGCAAACACGCTGATACACACCTCTAACCTTAACTCTGAAGGCTGGAGGCAGGAGGATCTTGATTTTAGAGCTATCCATGGTCCTAAAGCTCATGGGTTGTCGGATTCTGGCAGAAGACAGGAGGCAACTAGGGGAAATTGCTAATGAGTCTTAGGCCTGAGGGCACCTGAGATGGATCTTCAACTTCTCAGAGAATGAACCTAAGCCCTTGGGAGGGGTGCGGGCACTGGCTTCCCTTGAGCAGACGGTACTGAGGAAGGGTAGTTAACTTTCCCTGCCACTTTTCAGGCCAAGGTCAAGATGTCTTCATGGACATAGTTATTAGGAGAAGGGCAGAGGCCCTGAAGAGAATGTGGAGCCCTAGGCAGGCTCAAAAGTGGCCTAGACCTACCAGACAGGTAGCTTTCTAAGCAGTGGCACAGACATTTGGCCATCCTGTTGCTCAGGTCAAAAGGCTCCCTCTTGATCTACAGGTGTCATCTGGGCAGCAAGGTGCAGCTACCTTCAAGGTGGCCTTGGGTTCTGTGAGCTTTTCCAGACTGGGAAATAGGAAGAAAATCACCTAGACAGGAAGGAGATCGATCATCCCCTGAACCTCCTTAGATCTGTGGTATTATGTCTCACCCTGCTACCAGGGCTGCCCTGGAGTCCAATGATGAGTGACTGCCTCCCAGGAGAACAGACAGCTCAGAGCGAAGGAAGGCACCACGAGCAGGTGACTATCGCTGCCTGGCTACAGTGGGCTTCTCTGGGCTACAGGCATTTGCTAAGGGACCTCGGTGATGAAAGCTATCTTTCTTAGGAGGCGAAGGGCAGTGAGCCTGCAAAACACAGGGGCCTGTTTGTTTGGACTGACTCAGCACAGAGTCCCAGGCTATTATTAGATCGGAGTGACAGGTAAGAAACCTTGGGCACTAGGGACAATTTTCAGAAAAAGCTCAGCTGTGGCTCAGTGATGTTGTAGCTTAGGTGACCAATGACAACCAGTGCAGGAGGTCCCCATATGATAAAGGCACACTGAGAGTTCAATAGGAAGAGGGAGACCACGGCAGGATGTTTGCTCAGCCCAAACCACAGTGTGGATATGTGGCTTCTTGGCTCTGGCACCCATGTGGAGAGGCGGAACCCAAGCCTGGAAGGAAGTGTAGTTACAAATGGGAATTAATAATTGGACAAGAAGAGGAACCATCTTGTCAGAAATGGCAGACAACTGTCCATTGATTGTTGAGGCGGGTCTTCTTGTAGACATGCCGAAGAGTTAAGTTCTGAGGACATGTTCTCCCCAGGGCAACCTTCAAGTGCTAATTCCCACATGGTTCTATGTCCACAGAAAAAGACCATGGTTTTAAATGAGGCTATGTAGGAGTCATTAGAAGTGGCTCCAAATAGCAGAACAACCTTCTGAGGAGAGACCACAGCTGTTATGCATGTTCTCTGCAGCACCAGGGTCAAGAGTGGGTTTCTGAGCCTGTCCTGCCTTTAAGTGCTGCTTCTGAATTAAACCGATGACAGGCTGCACCTATAGTTACAGAGGGCTTCACACAGACCCAGTTATTACCTGCTAGGTCCACTATTGAGTGCTCCCTTCCAGGAACAGGGCACACATGCCACCTGCCACTACTCCAAAGGGTCTCTCTGCTGACTGACAGGGGCCATCTATGGAGGAAAGTCCATTTCTCTAGCAGATGTCTTCCGAGCACCCACCCCAATCACAGTGGACCACGATGGTGCCAGTGCCAACACTCATGTCCCCTTTACACTTTTCAAAGCTCTGGGCCCCAAAACTCTGGGAAAAGGCTCCTTTCTGGCCCTAGGCAGTCTGTTTCTTGGACTGGAGAAGAGGGGCTGACCACGGACAGAACTGTGTGTGAGGGGCAATGGGCTAGAGAGCTGTGTGTCTATCTGCACGGTCCCAATTCAGGGAATTCAGCTTTATTCCTGACACATACATGCCCTTTTTTGTTTGTTTTATCTAGACAGGGTTTCTCTGTGTAACAGCCCTGGCCTGGAATTCACTTTGTAGACTTGCTGGCCTTGAACTCAAGAGATCTGCCTGCCTCTACCTCCCAAAAGTGCTGGGATTAAAGGTGTGCACCACCACTGCCCGGCTCAGATACACGTTTTTAAGCACAAGCATACTGCTCATGTCTTGAAAACTTTCTTTTTTTTAAAAGACAGTATCTCACTAAGTAGCCAAGGCTGGCCTTGAACTTGCTATGCAGACCAAGGTGGCCTCTGCCTGCCTCTGCCTCCTCCATGCTGAGATTAAAGGTGTACACCACCACAACCACACCAAGTTTCTTTGTTGCCAAAGAGGGGCTCAGAGCAGCTGTAACTGGAAATGAATGTGGCTGGTCAAGCTGGGGGATACAGGAAGCCATCATTATGCAGGACTCGAGAAAAGCCTGGACTGAATGTGACTGCTTTCCTTTTACCTGAAGTGTCTCCTATCTTCCCCTGTGAGGCTGCTCCACAAATTTACTGTGGACATAGGCTGCTGCCACAGGGGTACAGCTTCCTTTGCCCTTTTCTTACCCTGGGGTTCAGGCCCATGGTAACTGCTGCCCTAAATGCAAAGGAACTGACAAGTAAGTCATGCGACCACCTCTTAAAAGCTGCGGGCTCAGACTATGAAGGGAAGTGGCATCTGGTCAGGGCTGCCTCAGCAGCCTGGCATATCCCTGGGCTATGGACAGAGCTGCCAAGTCTAGCTTCAGGCCTGGTGCAGAGATGACTGTGGGAGGCATTGCACATGCCTGGCTTTCCTGTCCTAGGAGTTCCAGGAGCCCTTGGGGTGAGGCAGCAGCAGGTGGCAGGCCCAGGCCCCATGACATGGGCATCACCATGGCCAGGCTGCTGTGGTGGCCATCAGCACTTGGGTTTCCAGTTATTCTAAGGCATTTCAAATTTATGAGTCTCATGAATAAATAACACACTTCAGGAACAGACCAAATACTGTGACTCGGGGCCTCTCCCAATGACCCCCTAAGCCCAGTCTCAGTGTCTTGGGCCTCTGCTGACAGTGTTCAGCAATCTCATGTGGGTGGACAGGGAGTCCCCTGTGCCATTATACCCCACCTTTGTGCTTGGCTTTCTACCCTCCTTCTGTGGTTTTTCTCTGGGAAGCCCCCTGGGCCTGGTTGGCAGGTGATGGTCTGCTTGTTTTGGTGTGCTCAGTGAGAGGAACTCACTAGTCTACTAAGATCTGTCAAGATCTTCCAGCCCCTGAATCTGCTAGGGGTTCTGAGGCAAAGCTACAGCTGCATGGGAAAATGGAAACTGTGGACGCCCAAATTACTCAGGGTCAGAGAATCTGAGCTTGCTTTACCCAGCAGGGCAATGTAAGGAGATGATTTGACCACAGGCGTGTTTACCAGGTGTTTGGAAGGGTCTACACTTGGCTGTACAGTGTGCTTTGATCTAGCAAGGGGGAGGTCTTTTGCCTCTCCCCTTGGCATTGTTATAAAAAGCCTTTTGAATAAACCTTTGGGGCTGTTGGGTATTGATCCAGGCCCTCCTGAAGCTATCCTGTGTTTCTGTCTTTCTTCTCATCGGCTAGTTCTCTCTATCTGATATTTTCTTATCCCTCTCTCCTCCTCTAGAAAGGTGGGAGAGGTAGGAGCTGGACTCCCACACGAAACAAGACTGCCTCAGGAACCAGTTGCTAGGACAACTAACTGCCCTGCATTCTGCCTTCTGCCCTTTTCCCTGTCCACTGAGCATGGCTCCCAGGCAGCCAACAAGGCTCTCTGACTCACCGAGCTCACCAGCAGCCTTGATGTCCACGTTGTCATAGCCGCTGCCAATTCGCACGATTACTCTCAGGGCCTTGAACTTCTCCAGGTCTTCCCTGGTGAGGGTGATAGTATGGTACATCATGGCACCCACAGCTTCATTCAACACCTGCGGGCAGGTACATGAGTCACAGGTCAGAGCCCATGGGTACCCACAGAGATTCTGTTAGCAGATCATAGGATGGAGACATGGTGGAGTAAGTGCCTGAGGGTGGCATAGTGGGCTAGGGACATTAGGAATTCCAAACACGGCATTCTTGTGTATAATTGTACTTACTGACATAAGTTGACCTGGAGGGATCAGGTGGGGTAGGGTGTAACCTACCTTCTCATGGATTTCCTGAGTGGACTGTGCATCGCAGAAGGCCACAGTGGCCAGGTCCTTCAGGATGGGCATCTCCACAGTACAGTCTCTGCCATCTAGCAGTGCCACTAGGGGGCGGGGGTGCAGGGGGCCGTTCATGATCTGGGGGCGGATACCTATAAGGAGAGAGGAAAAGTGTGGTGAGTATACTGTGGGGAGGGTACGAGGGGACATCTTGACCATCTCAGTGGTCAGTGCCAAGGCAAAGCAGAGAGCACACAGGCCCGGTGGAGCCAAATGTGATGTCCAAGGCAGGACATGACACAGCTTTATCGGCTAATTGGGGGCAGGGTAGGGTGGGGTTCCTAGATCAAGGTTCTAGTATGAACTCACTTGACTCTAAGACCCAGAAGGGCAATTGTGCAGCGCACTTGAAGTGTCCCATAAAGTCAAACTCTGGGCCAGTGAGATGGCTCAGTGGGTAAAAGGCACTTGCCTGATGACCTCAGTCTGACCAACTCCCACACTGTAAAAGGAGAGAACTGACCCCCCCCTATGCTTTTCACATGTGAACAAACGCACAGACACGTACACTGACACACGGGTACCGTTTAAAAATAAAAATAAAGGCAACATGAAGCTAATTGTAGCCTGATCCTTCTAAGATCAAACCCAAGGCCCCAAGACTGAGGCCACACAGCAGGCTCGCTCACCCACAAAGGGCGCAGGCCCATTGCCATGCCTCCCCTGTGTGCACTGGGCCCCAAAACAAACAGGAGCAAATGCGCAGGTGTCTTGTTCTGAAAGAACTTCCCAAAGAACTCCCAGGGCAAGCAGGCAGCTGTGGCATGAATCCTAACTGGTCTTAATAAAAACCCGGAGCCAGATATTGGGGTAAATGCTGAAAGATCAGAGAAACAAAGGAACAAGCCACAATCACCTCTCACCTCACCAATTCCTCAGGCGAAAGAGAAGGGCTCCTGTCTCCTCCCGCCTTACATTCCTTTTCTCCGCCTAACCATATCACTTCCTGTCTCTGTCTCTCTAGTGCTGGGATTAAAGGCGTGTGTCTCCCAAGTACTGAGAGCAAAGGCATGAGATCCCAAGTGCTGGGATTAAAGGTGTGTGTCACCACTGCCTGGCCTCTATGGGTAACTAGTGACTGGCTATGCCCTCTGATGTTCAGGCAAGCTTTGTTAGAGCATACACAAAATATCACCACAGGCAGCCCTAGCCTGCCACCCTGTGAAGTGAAGACAAGCTGTGCACAGAGGCTTGGGAGAACAAATCCCCAAACGGAACACAGCATAGTCATGCTGGTCAGCTTCCCATGGGGCCATTATGGAAATGGGTGGGATAGGGATGGCCCTAGTCCATCCCTCTGGTACCCAAGTGTGTATTCTCTGTTGAACTCTGCTGGTCCTCCACGATGCAGCCCAGCCGGGCCACCTTTCCTCCCAACTGTCTATACAGCAGACTGGGCAGGTTCTGACACCCATAGCACAGCAGCACCCGATCCTTTGGGGTCACCTGTCCGGGAGCTCCTGATTTCTGTTCTTCCCAGTCAGTCTCTCCCTCTTGACTGGAGTCACCAAGGTTCCATGCTCTGGACCCAGCTTTGGGGACACTACACCACGACACTGGGAAGGAGCAAGGTCTATTTCCTTGTCATGGAGACAAATGTAATGGACTAAAATTGAAACTGGACAGACAGCTTTCAGATAACCACATAAAGTCTCACAGCAGCCTAAAGCCCCACACCATGTAGGGGGAGGTCTCTGGCCAGGGCTGTTGCCTCTCCCTCCTCGCGCTGAGGGGCTTGGGTGGTCCAGGCCATTATTTCAAACGAGGCTGTCTCCTTCCTCCTAGTCAGCCATCCTCTCTCACAGAAGCTGTCCAAGGTATGATAGGATGTGGCTGTCTCTACTGCCAGGGGAACTCTCTCAGATCCTATAGGGAACACAGGCTGTTGGAGCCACATGGCCTTTATGTGACCATTAATGTACCTAAAACAGGAGCCTTTTGCACAAGCAGGCTCATCTTCAGGCCTCTACCTCTTTGCTGTAAAGCATTCCCTTGACTGATGATGTGGAAGGGCCCAGCTCACTACAGGCTGTACCACCATGGGGCTGGTGGTCCTGGATGCTATAAGGCAGGCTGAACAGTTCATGGGAGCAAGCCAGCAAGCAGTATTCCTCTATGGCTTTTGCTTCAATTCCTGCCCTGGTTTCCCTCAGCAATGGACTGTGACCTGAGAGTTGTAAGCTGGAATAAACTCTTTCCTCCCCAAGTTATTTATAGTCATGTTTCCTCACAGCAATAGAACCCCTAAGACAACCCTCCCAACGAAAGCTCCTGGGCCGCCTTTGAACTAACTGCTTGGTAGGGGCCTGGACATGTGGGATCCTCTTTCTTCTATCACATGGGCTCATGGAGCTAGCCACACATTGCAGTGAGAAGCTGAGGAAGGACATGCTTTCATGAGAGCTGTGTCCTTCTTCCTCCGGTATCCTCACCACCACTGCATGCAGGTGACACCCTCACACCATACCTGCACAATCTCAGGACAGACAGTGAGCTCAGAGCAGAGAGAATGTTTCTGTCCTGGTCTTCTAAGAACCAGCTGGGTTGAAAGGGAATCATGGACCATCTCAGACTGAATAGCAGCCGGATCCCCATGTTGAAGCATTCCCGGCGTGCACCTGTTACCCACCCCAGACTCTGAAGCACACAGTAGGGTGCCCGACTGGTCCCAAGTTCTAAAATCCTTTCATACTGGTAGTGTGAAATCCTTTCACAAGGTAGTGAACAGGCTACACCCCATGTCCTCAGATAACTAACAGGTTGGTCCTATGAGAAAACAAATGGCCTCAGTATTCCCTCTGTCCTTAGTAGGTCCAGGTGAGATCCCCCAGGTCATAGAAGGGGAAGGGAGGTGACAGTGATTATCCCACAGTTGCTCATGCATTCATCCTGTCAGTCAGCTACAGAGCATCATTGCTAACAAGATGAGCACTCAAGCTGAGGTATATAAGGTTCTGACAATAACCCTGCCTTCTTTTTACTAAGGAAGGGGGTAAAATTCCAAGAACATGGGTTGAGAGTCTGGCAGTATCAGACCATGCAGGTCAGAACTCCTTCCCCAGGCTCCCAAGAAGCTTGGCTTTGGAAAGTGCTAGAAGGATGGTTCATTTTACCAAATCAGAATTTCAGGTATTAAGTAGTAATTTACCCCACCTTGCCAAAGAAGACAGTGCCAGGAACAAGCCAGGGGACCTAGAGCCATCCAGTACATCTGGAGTGGCTGAAAGCCACCATCTAAGATGTCCACCCACAGTACCAGAGCATGTTATCTGTTATCTGGGTAACAGACTCCAGGTTGCCTAGTGATCAGTTCCCTCCCTGACTTGGTCTCCTTTTTCTTTGGTGAATCCCCTCCTTTGTTCTTTCCCTCATCTGAGGTGAGTCCACAGCACGCTCAGGACACCGGGTCAAGGCCTGAGGCATGAATCCCAGTGGAGAAACCTCTGATATCAAGGCAAAAGNGGAGAGGGGAGGCAACAGAGACCTGTTGGCTGGGGAAGGATGCTGAATGAGGGTGGCAGGGTAGGTGGCAGTGATAGCATGGAACCTGGCTTAGACTAGCTGAGGAGCAGCTCTATAGGAGCCACCTGACACAGGGTATGAGGAGGAGGGTGGGGAACCTGCCTACTTCGTATCGGGGAACACAAAATCAGAGGTAGAGAGCCCTGATGATCTCAACACACTCAGCTCCCAGCAGACCTCCTTCCCACCTCTTTCAACAGTTCTGAAGAACGCACATTTTTAACAGATTAGGGTGCCATGGGCACATCTCAGTGTAAAGCACATTTATATTAACATGACACACATATGACCCTCAGAGGTGGGGATCAGTCCTCAGGTTGGCCCCTGGCCTGGAGCCGTGGCTCATTTCTTCAAAAGGGGAATTTGGGGAAGAAAGCCCAAGGCACAGTACTTAAGGAGGAGTCCTTCCAAAATGGAGTTTAGGACAGACACACTCATGGCTTTTCCACATAGCCAAACCCTAAGACTGACATGGACCTGGCAATGCCGCCATCATTCCCAGCCTCCCACACACTGGGGAGATATCTGATGACAAGGTGTTCAGTGACTATGCAAAATGATGATGTGTCCCTCTACTCCCTCTAACCCCCCTCCATAGACTTGTTCTGCCCAGCAACAATTAAGCTTCTTACGGGAATGGCGGTAGTCAGCAGTGCTGCTGAAAGCCTACCCAGCGGTATAGGTGGGGCAGAGAACTCAGTCAGTTCCCCTGATGTGAATTCCTACTGGCTCCAGGATTGCTTCTATACAACATGGAACTTGCTCATCATATCTGTCTGGACCATGGCGCTGCAGGTCCCTGGGTATAATATTGCTTGGAGAGGAAGCTACTCCCCAGTAACGTTAAGTTAGAGAACATCAAATACAACATCAAGCTAAGTAGTTCAGATTTGTGCCAGCCACCCCGGCAATGCCAGGTTCAAAGGCCTTGTAGACCTCAAGTGACCTCTAGACCTCTATCTAGAGAGATGTGGGCAGCTTTCTGGCCAACCAGCCTCTGTGACACTAGCTAGAAAAGCATTATATGACATTCCATGTCCAGAAATACACGATCTTACCCAACACACAGAGCTATGAGCAGACCCGCCATCAAGTCCCTTAAAGTATTAGGATGTTATGGATACATTATAGTGTAAAGTACATGTACATTAACACGACACATGGATGACCCTCCAGGAACTTCCCTTCTCAGTGCTTTGAGGACAGAAAGGCTGGAGTTATCTCCTGGCTGGAATCTGCCCATGGCTGTCATGTTTCCCAAAGCAGCATTACCAGGAAGGAAATGTGGTGATCCTGTCCCACAACCTTGCCCTGTATTTCTGAGACCCACTTTCCATTTTCTTGAATACTGTATGAGTAAAGTTGAAGAAAGAAAGGAATCTATTTCTAAAATGTGGTCTGAATCTGTTTCTGTTGCTTGCAGATGAAGAATCTACCTGTAGAGAATGGAGGATGGGTCCTCAGCAGCTAAGAGGACCCGGGCTCCATTTCTGGCCCCCACATGGTGCTGACAACCATCTGTTAACTTCAGGTCTAGGAGCTGTGGCGTCCTGTTGTGGCCCCCACAGGCACTGCCTGCACCTGATGCGCATATATATATATATATATATACATATATATATATATATATATATGCAAGCAAAAATACGCATATATATAAAAAATAAATAAAATTAAGAACCTAGCTGCCTTTGGATTCCAAAGCAAAGTAGGCCTAGTGAAGTGAGCCACAAGGTGAGCATGTTCCCCAAGGGCTCGTCACTGTGACTTTGGTCCTTAGTCCTTAGTGCAGTCGGGGTGTGTCCTTGGAAGGGAGTAAGAATTTCTGAGTTATGTCCAGAGGATGCTGTAAAATGTGAGCCTGTCCACCCTGCTTCCCATTATAGACACTGTCACCACCCTCTGTGCACACTCTCACCATGATGCTCTCTGTTGAGACAGAAGCTGGCGATGTACTCTGGAAGTTCTGATAACCTTAACATTGGCCACGCTGGGATCAGGAGACAGAGACCAGGAGCTCCTGGGTGCCACCCAGACAGAGCCTCTTATATGCTGAGGTTAGCTTGCTGGAACTCTCTAGACATTTTCTGTCAGCTGTCCCAACTATCTGGGTTACATCATGTTGCCACCTGCTGGCCAATGATTTTAAATTAACCCACTGAGCTGCAAGACCTAAGGGATACACCCAGGAATAGCAAGGTCAAGGCGGTCAATCAGCCCCTATAGAGATTCCAAGATAAAAGTGTGTCATCCATAGAGTGCTGTGTGCCTAGCAAGAAACCAGAGTCTATAAATGATTGATTACTAGCTCTGAGAGCCATGAAATAACTGGGGAAGCCATTGAGTCATGTGGGAAGCAGAAGATGGAACCAGCAATGGAGATCTAGGAGCTGCTACCATCTGCAAGGTAAACCCCTCACGGGACCCACTGGAGTCTCCCCAGTGTTGTAAGGCGATTCTCCCCTTTGGTATGGACTTCTCTCTATTATATGGCCACTTTCCATTAGGACCTAACCCCTCCTGGCTAGACACAATTTCTAGAAAGTCAGGAGGTGGAAAACCAGAACTGAGATGCGTGCGTGNAATGTAATGCAGTAATCACGTTCTTAGGAATAAGTTGTGTCTCCTACAGAACCCTAGGTTGATTCTGTCAGTCACAGACTCAGTAGTTAGACACCATTGTGTTGCTTACCTCAGAATAGGAAAGGCAGCTCAAATAAAAAGTGTGATGGTCGTGGCTTTACACCTATGAAAGATAAAATCTTTTAGGACTGAAATCCTGCTGATTTCTGTTGAAGCCCTGAGAGCTATTCTGTTTCTCTGTGTTATTTTACAGTGTAGGGATGTATTCATTTTGGTTCCCTTCATTTAGTTGTTCCACAGTTGGGATAACATGGCTGATGTAGGGCACTCATGACAGAATTGAGGAGAAAACTGCACAATAATCCAGAATCAGGAGGAGGGAGTTCTTTTCTATTCTATTCTGAGTAGTCCGCTGCCATCAGCAACCTCCTTCCAAAGATGCAACTGCTTTCTTCTTGCTGACTCCGTAGGCTCAGGAATCCCTAGTTTGGCAGTCTTTGTTTGCCTATTCTATACCCAGATGCGTGCGTGCGTGTGTGTGTGTGTGTGTGTGTGTGTGTGTGTGTGTGTGTGTACAGCCGAGGCCTGGGCTTCACAATGCAAACCCAAAATTGAGGCTCAGGTCAGGGTGGGGGTGAGATACTGACACAGGGGAGTCAAATGAGCTCCTACATGTGGCTCAATCTTAAAGCACCCCAGCATATGACTATGCGGAAAGGAAGATGCCTCTCTTGTCCTGCCCATACATTTAAGCACATTGTAGAACTGTTTCCAACCTGCCAGTGTAGGGATATGCACAACAGCAATGCAGCAATGGAGCCTACAGCAGCTGCAGCAGCAAGGGACCAGCCAACAACACCTGCTCCTTGCTGGGAATGGGAAGCCTGGGAGAAACTCAGAGGCAGCCATTCAGAGGGGACGTCTTGCTAAGAGTGACTCTAGGTCACACCACCTGAAAGGTCAGAAAACACCACTTGGATCAGAAACCTCAGCTTTTGTTGGCACAGCTCTGAGCTCACGGGCCCTGCGGATTCAATGCCTCAGCACCAGGGTGCACCACACCACAGGGCTGCTGAAATCTCCCTGCCAGGCACTAGTGACCTTGACCCACTCTTGTAATGAGGAAACGCCTGAAGGTCAATGTTCACCCATGACATCAAGATGACCCTGGAATGAAGCAGGGCCATGTGGGGCCACCAACACAAGCGTAAGGCACCACAACAGCTACACAGTGGGGCAGTGGCCTGTTTAGAAGATCCCATAATCCTTCAAACCTGAGGGCTAAGCTGTGCCGGATTCTGAGAAGAGTGTACCATAAAACACCTAGGATCAAGAACCACTGGCTGAGAGGTTACCATTATTTTTAGAATGATCTGCTGGGGAGTAAAAACTGACAGACGCACCCCGGAAGGGCAAGGGGCAATGGCAGGCCCCATGAACAGGCAAAGATGGTTGAGAGAGGGCTGGCCCACCACTACTGCATAAGCCCTGAGAAGCTAGCTTGTCACCAGGCCTTTCCAGGAGAGGCTGAGGCCCTCTGAACTCAGGAGCTAGAGTGCTCTCCAGGTGAGACTCAGGGAGGGTCACAAGATGCGGCACTAAGCAGGTTGGTTTGTTTAATGCATTCTGTATTTTAGTGGGTTACAGCTCAAGAGAGAATCGTCTAGGCCCCCATGATCACCCACCAGGTGCACACAGATTGCTGCTCCAAATGCCTGGGCCATGGCCATGGGCCCTGCAGGCTTCCTGCGTGACTGCTGCTAACCCAGTGTGTGTGTGCACCTGTATGTTTGGGTGTGGTGCAGTCCAGAGTGAGAGTAGAGTCCTACACTGCATGGAAACATTGTTGTGTTTCCAAAGAGACCAGCTCCACCCAGAACCCGGAGACAGACATCTCTGCAGCTTGTCCAACAGTGCTCAAACAAGGGAAGTGACAGATACTTTCTCTTTCCACGACAGCCTTGCTTGTGTGATTTTGGTACTGGGGCTCTGTCACCTGCCAGTCTCCAGCAGCTGTTGGTGCACCAAATGAAATGTCTCCTAACCAATTCCTTGTCACGAGTAGCCAGCCAATACACAGCACATCTCTGCTGACCAGACTTGAAGTGGGCCCCTGAAGAACATTACCAGAAACTGACCAGGAATGACAGACATGTCAAAATGCACAGCCAAGGGCACAGGCTTTGCTGCTGTTTTTGCTAAGATGGGCTGCATGTCCTATTTCCCTATTGGCCTGCCTCACTGGGGTGATCCCTGAGCACCAAGGACAGAAGAAGGGCTGGAAGGGTGAAGCCTGAGCATTAGGCTTGTGGGTCCAGTTATCTCTAAGTGTGAGGTTATATTAGTTTCTCAAGTGATGGACTTTCCCCGCTTCCCAGTGTGGCACACAGGTCCCTGGAGACCCCTCATCTGTCTTCTGGAAAGAACATTTGTCTAAAAGCCTACCTCAATCAGTTGGCTTCTCTGGGGAGTAGAACACCCATCTCTTCCTGTAACCTTGCTCTGAGATCCCATCACAGTCTCTCACATCTGAAGCTGTGCTGCCTTGGCCTCTTGCACATGTGGCTGTAACACCCGAGCTCAGCTGCCGAATAAAATTTCAGCCTTGGCCAGAGAAGAATCTTAAAATCTTAAATGGATAAACCTCAAGTTAGAAGGGGGCGCTTCCTGGTAACTAGCTACCAGAACTTGGTGAACTTCCTGCTCAAGGCTTAGGATTCTGCAGCCTCACTGGGCACTAAGCCAACTCTGGTCCTGCAGCCTCACTTTGCCTTCTCGGTGGCTGTGACCCCTGTGAGGTCAAGTTGTGGATATCCAGGCTGTATTTCTCCAGGGGTTGTGGCTACCCAGTCTTTAAATCAAGGCTTGACTGTAAAGGTCATGGGTTGGGTGAGTGGAACATGCCAGAAAGACCATGGAGAGTGACTCCCTCCACTGTGCAGCCGTGGTGGAAAGGAAAAGGCAGCCATGTGCAGCTCCAGGGTCCCCTGGGATCTCTCTCCTGAGGCATGGCCCTCATCCCCATGTGGAATACATCCAATGCCTTGGGAATTAGGCTCCTTACAGAGTATACTTCCCAGACCTGGGGACTGGCTTAAACGTAGAATAGTAAGCCTGTCCCTAGCCACTTTCCTATTACTGGTTTTCAATATACATTAAAAACAACAACAACAACAACAACAAAACAACAAATTCCTTTTGATTTACAGATAGGTACATCCACTCCCAGCTCTTCAATATTTTAGTGAGGTAATGAAATCACACATCCACAAGCTGGAATACACATGAAACTGTGGCTCTGTATTGTCTACATGGTCACAACTATGAAATCAAGGCAGCCTTACGAGTCCCTGTTGACGTACATGCACGATACAGGAGCCACCCCGGCACCACTCTCCTGCGTCACAGGTGCCAAAAGCAGGTGCTGATTTTCCAACACAGAAAGTAAAACCAAGGGGCATACTGATTCTCTCAAGGTCATGGAGAAGGCCTTGACTCAGTTCTACTTGACGACTCTAGAGCTTGAGTGAGAAGATGGGGCTCACAGTGGTTTAAAGGGGACTGGCTCGCCCACAGCTGTAGCCAGAACGTTTCTCCGGTCNTGCCTGGGCTCTGGGGACAAATCTCTCCCACCTGCACATCCCGCAACTGCTTGGTCCCAAATAAATACACAGAGGCTTTTATTATTTACAAACTTATGTCAAATGGCTCATGCTTCTCATTAGCTAGCTCTTACATCTTAAATTAACCCATTTCTATAAATCTATATTTTGCCATGTGGCTTACCAGTACCTTTACATCTTGCTTCTCCTGGCAGCAGCGGCTAGCAGTGTCTGCTCAGCTCTGCTTTCTTCTCCTCTCTCCCCAGCTCAAATGTCCCGCCTAACCTTATTCTGTCTCACCATTGGCCACACAACTTTTTATCAACCAATCACAGCAAAACATATTCACAGAATACAAAACGACATTCCCATCATTTCCCCCTTTCTTTCTATTCAAAAGGAAGGTTTTAACTTTAACATAGTAAAATTACATATAACAAAAACTTATCTAGCAAGAATTAGTTACAATATCTAGTCTATTTGTATTTGGCAAAATTAACGAGAATATTCTATCTATCCTCTATTTCTGAGTCTAAAGTTTTATATCTAATTTATCTTTTATCATAACCAAGGAAAATTATAACTATCTAGTATTCAACTACATCAAAGACCCCAGAAGGATATAATATTACCTAAGTAAACAGGAAATGCATTGTAAGCAACTTCTAAAATCTAGAATGACAGAGACAGCTGTCTGCCTGGACAGTCATGCAAAATTCCTCTGCAATGTTGGGGCATCCATTCTTCAGCCTATGGGCCTAGAGTCTCTCAGCCACTTTTCTCTGTGTCTACATTTATTTTATGCTGAATTTATTTCCATGCCATAAGTTTTTGTTTGCCCTATCACATAGCCACCATTCATAGGCACTGTAACAGTGACCTAAACACCAGGCTGGGCCAGGGATGCATCCAAGAAAACACATCAAGCCTTCTAGAAAGAATACCAAAAGCACCTCACTCTATTGCTACCTTAGTGGGAAGGTTGGTCTTCAGATTCCACACTCACTGAATAGATCCACCCATCAACCAAAGACATGAGCTGCAAACTCCCCATTTAAGAACTGCACAGGGCCAAGGATCTCACCAGGCAGGGTTGGTTCTTCCTTCCACTGGGGTCTTAGGCCAGGGTCTTAGGTTTTGAGGCCTAAGAAAATAACTACCATAATAGTAACTATCACCCAATGCCACCCAATGTAGCACCAAGGAAGAGAAAAACTCCAGATTCCCTTTGATTTTTACAAGGTCTCTAAGACCCATGCCTGAGGTTTGGCAGCTGGTCCCTAGAGTCCTCAGAACCATAGTATGGGGATAGATACTGGGTCACTCTTCACAGTGGCCTGCAACTCAACATGTACTGATGGACATGCCAGATAAGACATACCCTGGCTCGGATGTAAAAACAGAATTACACAAAGCTGTGTGTGACTTTCTCTGCAGGAACAGCCCTGAGGTGACCTGCGGCTGGTGTCTCAGATGCCCTGAGCTTTGCATGCACTACTAGCCCACGGGCCAGACAAGGTGTGATGAAACCCTGAGATAGCAAGGGACTCTTGGGCTTCTGCCAAGGCACTGACTCAGAAGGAATATCCTCCCACAAAGCCTCAGGCAGAGAGAACACTCAGGGAGTGCACTTCAGCCATAATGAGCAAGGTCAGGAGGGCCAGGGAGCAGACTGCCCCGCTCTGGGGCGTCCTACAGCCACTCACCTAGCAGCAGTACCCTTCCACACAGTAACTGGTAAGAGAGGACGACGAAGGGTTCCAAAGGATAGGACCCAAAGTGAGTACCTGTCAATCAAAGCTCCCTGTGTATTTCTGCTAGTAATTCCCTGTGGCACATGGGGTGTTTACTTTACTGCACATCTGTTTCTTCCACTTGCAATCAGGCCAGGGAAGAAAGATGTTTTCCACCTGCCTCTGACACACTTTGCTGAGTTTTCTAGAGAAAGAGCAGCCTGGAACATGTGTCCCCGGACACCTCTCCCCCCTTTCCTGTCACGAGACTCAAATTTTGATGAATGGGAACTGTGCACAGGCTGGCAAAGTAGGAAACCATTCTTGCAAGCTAGTGACCAACTGCTGGAGAGAACCACACACCTCTGCAGAGGCCAGGGCAGAGTAGCACAGGAGAACACCATTGCTGAGGACTGCAGGCAGGAACTACCAAATACCTTCCCCGGAGTATGGCCCAGGTCCTGTGTGGCCCCAGAGTGAGGCCTGCTAGTTCAGAGGCACATCCTTCCTGGTCTTAAAAGAAATGGAAGGACACATAATCCCCATCTCCCACATCACCCATGCAGCTAGAACCTGGTGGCTTTACTCTGATCTCTAGCTATTGCCTTGCAGCCCTGGATGCTTCTAAGAAGGTGCATCCTGACAGGGTACATGTAGTTCTGGCAACAGAGAATGCCAGAGATAAACACAATGGAAGACTAGAACAGGAAAGAAACCTGTCTGAGGAATCTGAAGTGGACAAGAGCTGTACAGGGACACACAGAGTCCAGGAGTGGTCCCTGGACATCAGAGGCCCATCTCACCCTGATGTCAAGGTCATTTGAGGCAGTTTTCACTATGTAGTCCGAATTGGTCTAGAACTATGTAGTCCATGCTAGACCAGAACTTGTGGCGATACTTCTGCCTCCCAAGTGAAGGGCTACAGAGGCCTGAGCCTTCATGCTCAGATTCTCCTTATGAAAGCTGAGAGCACCTACTGTGTTCAAGTACCTGGGGTCCCCCTGCCCAGCACAGGGGCTTCAATACAAGCTAGGGGAGAGAGGAGGGGGAGGATGTGCCAGTTTCTTTTGGCACTTGCAGGGCCTTTTGTGCAAAACCCAGGAGGCAGCAGCAACTGGGATGGCAAAGGCCTGGGTGCCCCAGGCGCTCACATCACAAAGGCACAGTGAGAGGCATAGCTGACTAATGCCCGAGGACCAGGGTTGTCTGTGGGCACTCTGTGTCCATTGAAACCAAGCAGCTCATCCCTGGGAATGGAACACATGTTACCCTGCCCCTCCAAAGGGGGCTCTGCCTGGCAGACCTGGCTCAGTACTCTCTCCACACCACCAAGGCCAAACGCCCATAAGCACAGACATTACTGTCATTCTGAAGCTAAGGCAGCCCCCGGGGGGCAGCAGAAGAGTTAAGAGGCCCCGTCTGCTCAACTTCCTTCATTCTGCATGAGTTTTTAAGGCCCACAAAGAAGGTGACTCTTGAGGACCCTTCTGTGGGCTCACCATCTGTGAGGCCAGTAGGCTGACTTTCCCAAGTGTGGCAGCTGGTCAGGGTCCCCACCCTCTCCTTTCCAAAGTCACTTTTTCTATGTATTCTAGGTTCAAATCCCCACATAGAGAGAAACACTAGAATGCACCAAGTAACATTTATTTCTCTGAATTAAAGGCATCTGACAGAAAAGTCCTCAAGCAGGGACTGCTTTGAGCAGTATAGATATAGGAAAATGGACCGCAGACCTCGGCCCTCAATTCTCCAGACAAGAGTTCCTTCCTATCGTCCATTCCAGTGTGGACATGGGGAACTACAGAGGGAGCAGCCACTCTCCATGGCCCAAAACTATATAGAAGAGTCAAGCAACTTCCTTTGGAATGAAGCTTTGATGAGCTTGAATGAAAATGATAAAGATAATAAAAATATAGGCAGCTGCTGTAACACAAGAAAGGCCAAGAATGCAACAGCAGAGAGATTACAAGAAAGTAAACTTCAACCTTAGAGACAGCAATTTGTTAGCTAGGTGGTCAAGGGGACACATCAGGGTCACTCAGAAAAAGCTCCCTAGCAATAAAGGCTCTTGGGTCCAGTCCTCAGTGCAACAAGTCTTTTAAGTGTTCCCTCATTAAATGCTAGGAAGCTCCCAGAAGAATCTTCTACTTCTCCTTATGTTCAAGCTCACTAGGAATGGTCTCTGTGTTCTGGCCTGGTTCCTCAGCTTCATATTTTTTTTCCTTTGTCCATTTAATCTTGTCCTGTTATAGTTGCTGATAGCTTGGCCCTGGTCCTCTAGGGACCAAAGAACACTTGCACTCCATTTAATCAAAAGAGAATGCTCTTCACTGTAAGGATGAAATTCCCCAATTCATATAGAGGAAAGAGTTGGTCATGTGGTCAGAGCAGCTCAGGGTCAAGTGCAGCCCTGAATCAGACAGGAACAGGCCAAGCACTCAGCAGGGGTCTGCAGAGTCACCCTTGGGTCCTCCTTGGGCTTGCTCTACTTGCTCCACCTAGAGTAGTGATGGGTACAACTTCAAGGAGGCCATTTCCAGCATCCTTACAAACCAAAGACCCCATCCTCAGCATGGAGAAAGCACTCCAAAGAAAGACATTTGAAGGGGCTGGAGAGATGGCTCAGAGGTTAAGAGCACTGGCTGTGCTTCCAGAGGTCCTGAGTTCAATTCCCAGCAACTACATGGTGGCTCACAACCATCTGAAATGGCCTCCTCCATACATGGAGGCAGAACACTGTGTACATAATAAGCAAATAAATAAATCTTTTTTAAAAAAAGAAAAGAAAGACATTTGAGGGACATCACTGGGGCCCTGTGGGAGCAATCCCCATCCTGATTCTGATTTCTAATCAGATCATGTGTTCACATAGCATTAGAATCAAGGCAATGGCATACCACACCACTGGATAAATAGCCATGGATTTTTCCAATTGACCTTAAGAGTTCTTAGTAACAGCCCTGGCAACGAGGTAACTAGAGTGGAGCCTTCAGGTGCTTCATCAGTGCAGCAACACTAAGAAAAATAGCTGGGAATATGGGAGGTGGGTGAGGGTGTGTGAGACTGTTTCTTACACAGCAAAGAAACTGAACCTTGGGCCTAGCCCTTAGCTGAGCACTGGCAAGCTGTGCTTTGCTGGATTTGAGGAAGAGAAGATGGAAAATGGTCACTGCCATACTGGTGTTTGCTTGATGCTCCTTGGCATCTGGTACAGAGAGGCTCAGACTCTTGGCCACGGGTGACAACATGTGACAGCCACTGTGTCAGCCGCCATGTCAGTGTGGGGTGGAGAGCCGACCCACCAGGTGCCATCACTCACGAAGCTCTGCCCAGAAACCCATTAATCCTGTGCATCTGTCTGCCTTGCCTTGCTGTTCTGAACTGCTTGGTTGATGGGCTGGGACAGGCCTGGCAAATAGAAGCCTATTGTGTGCACACACACCAAACAAAGCAAACACTAGTATCCACACTGTGTCTAAAGAGCCAAACGAGACTTTAAAAAATCCCTCAAACAATTCTGCTGCAAACATTCAACATCACCTCACCATAAGGGCATGAGGGGGAGAAATAATCAACTTCCCAGGCGTTCTAGGAGCCTCCACACTGGGTAGAAACCAACAGAGTTTGGTGAAATCAAAATGAAGAATCAGTCAGGCTGACCCTGCCACCAATGACTAACACATACGACTCCATTTCAAGACTGGAGGTTGCTATCTCCGGGTCCAGAGGCAAGGCAGGCTGCCCAGCAATGTGCCTGGGGTCTCCAGTGCCTTTCCTTTGGTCTGACACTGTTCTCTCTGGGACTCAGCACCTCTCTGCCTGAAGCCGTGCCTACAGATACTCCATGAAGTCTCCTGCTGCCTTCGGCATACCCTGATCTGGCTGTAGACTCCATGAAACAAACCTGTCACCCAAATGCCATTCACACAGCTGAAAAGCAGCCAGGAAGCCGAGGCCCTGCCCCCAGCCCCGACAGGGTACAGTCATAATGCCACACGGAATGTACGATAAGAAATGAGGATGACAACTGCTGCTCTGGGATAGATCATTTGACAGAGAAATTTATTTGCTGGCAGACTTCCGACTGCAGGCTTGCTCGGCGATGGCTCGCTGCCATGCAAATGAAATAAAAATCAATATCCTTGGGTCTGTAAAACAGTGTGTCAACAATCACACTCCAAACAACTTATATAACATACCTCGCCCCGTCCCCGAATAGCAGTGAGTGTTTTTGTTCCAATGCAGCACAAAGTAAACAGAAAGGAAGGGGGGGTCGAGCGCAGGCAGGGGGAGACGGCAATTTTGCAGGACCTCCTCCTTCAGCAAAACCTTTCCAGGACTTCAATGAGGAGATAATCTTTCTGTGATTATGACCAAACCCTTCCGTTGCTTAGCAACACATAATTAAGGAATATGTTTTCAGATCCGCTTTGCAAGCCCAGCCATTATCAGATGAAATTACTGGAGCAACAAATGTCATCGCCATGCAAATGAGTTGCTTGCAAAGAAAGAATGTTGGACTGAGAAAGAAAGAAGGCACGGGCCCTCAAAACTTACCGACTCCCCTCCTGGCACACATGGATTTCAAAGTCAAAGTATATAATCAGACTTTAAA
>LZPO01052247.1:1169190-1190367 GCA_001675575.1 Neotoma lepida
GACCCACCCCCAAGCAGTTAGCCAGTCTCTTTAGAAAGACATAAGGCCTGGATGGATGGCTCTATAGTCATGACAGTCACTCTATGCCATCCTCATAGAAAAACCTATCTCAAGGCTCCTAAGACCAGGCTCATCCAAGGCAATTTTAGAGGACACTGTAGAAAATGTACAGCATTTCCCACTCCACTACCCCTGTCCGATATGCTAGATAGTTTTAAAATGTATTTTAAAACCTTTTGAGGGCTCAGTAGTTAAGAGCACTTGCTACTCCTGCAGAGGATCTGGGTTCAACTCCTAGCACCTAGATTGGGCAGCTAACATCCACCTCTAATCCCAGGGCATTTGATGCCCTCTTCTGGCTTCTGGCACATACACATAAAACAAAACAAAAATTAGTATAAAAGTGATGTCATTTTCTAAATTATGTATGTTGGAAAAAGGCAAAGGCAAGAAGAAAACTGATTAACCTTTTCAGTCAAGATTCTAGGGTTAAACACTAACTGTTCAGAGGACACCCACCAGGAAGTTTAACCACAGTGTCCAGTGAAAAGCAGGCTTTGAAGAAAAGCACCTAGCATTCCCCCAGCTTCAACTATTCAAGAAATAGTATCTTCCCCAAGAACAAGCAGAATTCCCAACCATATTTTCTAAAATGAGAGGCTTAATATGTTTTTTTTTTTTCAAACAGTTCTAAGAGATTTCAACATGTTGCTTTGTTTAGCCCACAGCTATGGAAACAGACACGTTCTTATCGGCAGAGGAGAATCTCTGCCTTTGATACCATGTGCTGGTCTTGCAGAGGGGTGCTGTCTACGCTGCCAGGCACTTTTACCAGCAAATTATCCATGCACAATTTATAGGAGGCATTCCATCAGATACTCTTGGCTTTTCCAAAGCTATCCAATGGAACTAGAGAACCACCCATCTCATGCATAAAAACGGGACAGATAGTCTTTCAGAACGGCTTCTGATGCTCTCCGGAAAGCAGCTATGTTTCAAAACCAGAAGAGGAAGTCTGCAAACTGGGGCTTAACTTGCTACCTAAATCTGCAGAACTCAAGAATAGCCCATGGGAGGAGGGAAGTGACCCCAGCATTCACCCTGGTGCTCTGGTAGGGTTAGGGGGCTGGACACAGACAGACATATTATCTGCTCTAAGACCAGTGGGAACAAATTATTTTCTTCTCAAACCTCTGTACTCTCCCCTGACCCCTTGAACTCCCAGCCAGGAAGGGTAAGTTACTTGGTTCTGGAGTTAGCATGGTTGACACGATGATGGGGGCCCCTGTCCGCCGGGCCACCTTCTGGTACGGAGAATGAGGTGTGTGGAGGCTTTGGCTGAGGGGTGGCAGGGCGGACGGCTCCAGGGGGGCTGCTCCAGGTTTCCGCAGGAGCTGGGGGCTGCCATGGGGGCTGGGCAGTGGAGAGGTGGTCATACTGCGCTCCCTCTTCAGCAGCTCCATGGGCACTGTGTATGAGGTGGAGTAGGCTGTTCTGGGACTTGAGTGAAGCGGGACAGAAGGACCTGGGTTAGTCAAGGCTACCCCAGCTTGTGAAGGATATGAGGGAGCCAGCCGTGCTGTTAGGGCACAAGGGGTAGGAGAGCTATACCCAGAGTTGGAGGGTAAGTGGGGGGGTTGGGCCCCCACCACTGGGGCAGAGTAAGTAGCTGCTGTCTCCAGGAGGTGCTGGGAAGGTGCGCTGGAGGGGCGGCGAGCTAGATCTCCAGCTCGGGGAGATGATGTCTGCAGAGGCCCAGCAGGGTGAAACTGTAGAGCTGTGGTACCCAGCGAGGCCAAGTCATTGGGCAGTTCACTTCGGTGGCTGAAGCTACTGGACCGAGTGCGGGGTGGAGGGCCAGTCCGGTCCTGTCTCCGAAACTGCATCTCTGTCCTGCAGCTGCTGGCTAGGCGGCTCAGGACACGGGCCTGGCCCAGGTTGGGGGCGACGGACTTGATGTCAGCATCTTCCAGGGTGGCCAGGACGGCTGGGGAGTCAAAGCCTTGCTGTAATAAGGCTGCCAGGGTGGCCTCTGCCACACCCTCTGCTCGTAGCAGGGCCAGAAACTCAGGGTACACGGTCCTCTTGCCCCCAGGCCCCTGGAACGTAGACAAGTCAGCTTCATAATTCTCATAAGTCAGCTTTGAGTGGATGTTTTCCCGGGTAGGCCCATAACCTCTATTCAGGGAACCTGGAGCCACTCCTGTGCTGTTCTCAGTAGGAGCAGCTGAGCTGGGGTCCACAACCAGGCATGTTGGGGCCACCTGTCTGGCAGGGGCAGAATCAACAGGTCTTTCACAGATATCACTGTAGACTTGACTTGGGGTAGGGGAGTAGGTGGGTACCTCTATCCCTAACCTTGTATCAGGCTGTTCCCTTCCATACCTCCCAGGAGATGGAGTCCTGCCATGTGTCCTCTGCCCATGCGGGATGGCTTTACCCCCAGATTCCCGGTACAGGTGGCCAGTATCCTGCAGAGCAGGTAACTGGCCTTGTACCTGCTCCCATGGCACTCTGCTGCCAAGCACTCCGTAGCTGGGCACCGGCCGGCTGGCTCCTGGGTCCCGATAGAAGGGAGGTTCCTTGGGTACCCTGGAGCCCCTGGATGGGTCGCCATAGTAGTCTTGTGGCAGCATGGAGCCACGGCCAGACATCACTGCCTGTCTGCTGTCGTAGAAGGCGAAGTCAGGCACGGACCCCTTTCTCGATGGCAGCGAGTTATAAAAAGCTTCTCGGGATATGTAAGGCTCAGTGTCCTGTGCGCAGTGGTTTAGCAGCTCACACCAAGTCTCTTCTCCAGGGCCATACGTCAGAGAACTTCTTCTCCCTGGAGGCCCAGCATTCTCCCAAGGGACCTCATACCAGCCAGCAGCATCCCAGCTCTGAGAACGGCCAATATTGATGTGCCTGCTGGGAACCGGCATTGGCAGAGCAAATGACTACAGCGGAGGCAGGGAGGAAGCCTTTCTTTATAAATCTTCAATTACATACATCAAAACCAGACCTGGCCGCACGCGAGCCCTTCCGAGATGGCAGGAACAACCAACTGGGGGTTTCTGTTTCAAGGCACGACCTAAATTATTAATTCTCTGAAACCTTAGTAGGCAAAAAGCAGACTCCCAGTAACTTTGCCTCACTCCCCAACGGTAGCCTGCAAGGTCTGTCCTGTGCGACTCTAGCCCAGACAGGAGGCTATACTCCAGCCTGCTGGGCCCCCTTCCCGGTGGCTGTGCTCACATGGCCCTCAGCTCTTGCAGCGTGAGGATTAGGAGCTAAATAAAACCCCTAAAGCTTTTGTTCCATGTGACATCTCAGGCTGATGAAACCGGCTGCCTGCTTTAGCCAGGCCTAACATGGCTTCCCCACCCCCACCCCCACCCTGCACCCTCTTCCCTGCACACCCCTGAGTCTGAACCCCTCCCATCCCTTGCCCAGTTTTTGGTCCCTCTTGGGAGAGCCCCTGACCAGCCCCTCTCCACTGATGGCAAGAGAAGAAAACTAGGACTTAGCTGTCCATCCAGTCCTAATCCCACTGCACGAGACATTAATCCGTAGCACACAGCTAGAACAAATCAAATGGAGGCGTACAAGAGAGCCTTGCGGCTGACTCCAGAAAGGGAGGTGCTGTGAGAGGCAGACCTGTAGTCCCTAGCAGGTTACACTGTGCAAATCCAAATAGACTGCTCACCCTAAGATCGTAAGACAGATCTTTTTTATCCCACACCACCAGGGAAATAGACAAAGTGTGGGCTAAGACCCGGAATTCATCAGTGTAAGACAACAAGTGCCAGGCTGAGCCGAGCCACCAAGGAAGAAAACCAGGGACTCCTGTGCTTCCCACCTCACCCTGTGGGACACATGCAGAGCTCCAGTCCTCCTTGCGCCCCCAACACCTCCCCCGCTCCTGGCCAAACTTCTGTGTCACAGATATCACAAAATAAACCAAGGTGGTGATCAAGAAGTATATTTAAATGAGATAATACAACTACATGCAGGTACGAGACCAAAGAAATGATGTGCCTTCACCCACTTCTCTCTTAATCTAAGATTTAACTAGAACCTTCAACTAGAGAAATACCAGGCATTTAAATGAAAGAATTCAAATGTGAGAAGTATGGAAAACTTACTGTGGGCTGTGAATTTGGATAAAGTACCATTTCTATGAAGTAGGTTTATGGCGATGCTATGCTTACACCTTACCCATGCCTAGTCAATTCATGTCAAATTCTGGGACAAGAGCTGTGTAAACCACTGATACTTAAGACTCCTTAAGGGAGCTCTTATCCCTCCAAACCTGCCCAGTGCAGCTGTGACCAAGGCTGGACCATGGTTGCACTTAACCCGAGCACATGCTCCCAAAGACTACAGACCATCATGCTAACACCACTGCCGCCATTCCTGACCCAAATGTCATACTTGATGACAAAGAGACCAAAATCCTGTTTCAACTCCCCATTTCCTGGGATTCAAGAAGAGGAAGGCAAAGACTGCACAGCGTCAGATTCTGTCTGCGGATTACAGGCAAAGAGGACCAGGTAAGGAAGGCCGGGTAAGGACAGGTAAGGACAGGTCGGGACACACTCAAGCCAGGATTTACAACTCTACCTCTAAGCAGGTTCATTGAGAATATGATGCACAAAAAAGAAAAAAGCCACAGAGCAAACAGTGCAAACCAGAGACACCATGCACACCAGCTCGCTGTAGTAAATAATACTTAGTAGCCTGTCAGGGTCCAGGGAAGATAAGCTGGGAAGGCTTATGTAAGCGAGCATGTGTGCACACACACAGGGTCTGCAGCCTTCAAAGGGTGGCAACTGCTCAGTGCTTTGGGTATTAGCCTCTGTTGTGACATGATACAGCATTAACTCCAGGACAGGCTCCTCTAGACATAACTACAACAATCTGGTAGCTGTCTGACAACTAGCCCCCATTCCAAGGGGCTCTAGGTGCCTTACCAGTTTACTGCCAGGAGTTTTGTAACAGCAAAGTGCACAAATCTAAAATAATGCAGAAAACTGCGAACTGGGAAGACCTCGCAAGAAACTAGCAATGACCCTTAGCCCCCAAGACAGCATGATGGTGTGATCATAAGGGCGGGGTGGCAGAGTGGAAGACAGGCTCCAGCCTGGTGTCCCCTCTGCTTTAGAACCAGGACCCCCGGATTACTCTCAACAACCTCCAGCTGGTTCTGTTTGGAAGCCAACCAAACTCACGAAGCCTCAGCTCTGCAACTCAAATATTATGACAGATGTTTTCTTCTGTTAGAGAAACACCTGTACCTGGCCACAGACTTCTCCAAACACTCTGAAATCCTCCCCCCTCCCCCCGCACACACAGCATTTGAGAAATTACTGATTTCCTGAGAAATCTGTCTGCCTAAAAAGGGCAGGCTGGGTCCAGCTGCTAGAAGGCAATGAGTTTCACCGATGTAACTTTTGAATCCTACAAGAATCCCCTCCATAGAAGATCATAAAGTAAAAACATGATGCTTGTCTAAAGTAAAGCAACCCATGCTCTGGAGACAAAATAAACCTGATTAAGAGTTCAATGTAAAAAAGAACCAAATGGCCAAGACAGAGCTGCAGGTAATGTTTGCTGGAAGCTTCTTCTTGAATTCTGTGCAACACGGGGCATGATTCCCAAAGGATTAGGACAGTTTCAGAAGCTCAGGGAAGAAAATTGAAAGACAACCCAAGGGCAGTCCCCTCAAAAAAATCCCCCTAAAGCACCTCACAACCCATCAGACGCGCAATCGTTTCAAGACTTTCAGAAGGGTGACTGAGTGTCTAACTGCCTAAGAGGCAGGATCAGGCTGTGCAATCAGCAATGTCAAGGCCACTTAACTATGAAGGCCAGTTAGCCCTTGTCCAGGTCCCCCAGGCCACTCCCCGCCCACCTGGTGGGATGATGGGTGTGGGCAGCACTCAGTCTCTCAAGAGCAGCTTGTTTTATGGGCAGCTGGCCCCAGCTTGGAACACTGGAACCACCTGTGGTAGGGCGGAGCACAGTCAGGCTCCCAACCCCGGTGGGTGTTCCTCTATCATCTAAGGCACACACTAGCCCAACAAAGCNATGAAATAAGAGTGGAAACAAGAACGTGCTGGGGGAAGTGGGGCTTTCTTGTCACTGCTGGATACCAGGATGAAGCCATGGCCAGGGCCACCTACAGCCAGCAGCTTCCCAGGGTTGCTGCTGAGTTTACTGGGTTACACATTGCCTTCTGGCTGAGACAGTGTCAAAAAATAGGCCCAAGCCGTGTCTACTTCCTACTTTTAAATGTGGACAGGCTGTGCTTGGCTTTTAAAAAACCCTATTCTTCTGTGGAGATCAGTGATTTAGTTTGTGTTGAAATGCAGCTTCCTGGAGTGGGGTGGGTGTGGGTGGGAGGAGTGGCCTTTTCTCTTGTGCAACCAATGTCCTTTACTAAAAAGTAAGGTGTTACTCTACAATGCACTTTGAAAATAGCCACAGGGTGTTTGAGGCCACTTTTATTCAAATGACAGGAGCACGTGAACAGAGCTGTGGACCACGCCAGTTTAGCCGGCAAGGACCAAGCACATAGCTTACACCACACTGTGGCACCACTCTCACTTGGAGCATTGAGGCCAGGGAGCATACTTACCCTGCTCCAAAGACACAACTGGGGTGGTGCACAGNAAGGGCACAGGCTGCAAAGNTCTTCCATGGGACCTGAAGAATGAGTGTTCACCCTCTTTGTGGATCCGCTTCTCACCTTTCAGGTGCCAGCGGGAAGGTAAGAAGCATCATCTTTTACATATGCCTCTCCAACCAGGATGTGGAGAATGGAACCAACACATGCTTCAGCTCTCTGAGGAGTGATACACATGAGAAGAGAGATGTGCGTGTGGAAAGCCACCATGTACAAACGCATGCCACCTTCAAAGATTCTTTCACAGCCTAGTGCTGGGTGTTGCTGGACAGAGAAAGGAAGCCACAGAATGAGAAAGGCACATGGATGCTCTCGGCAGACAGAAGGAGCATGAACAGAGCCAAAGCAGGTAAGCTCTTTAAGAAGAGATCCAGTCACTGCTTAGGGCACATACACAGTCTGAGCAGTATGACACAAGGTGAACTACAGGGGTTTTGCTGCACACCCTAACACTCGTAGCTTCTGAAAGGGAAGAAGGGCAAGATGCAGCCGGTCAAGTATATTTTGGGCTTTGGGAGTCACTGTGGTCCGTGACCCATTGCTGCTTCCAGACCTACTGTAGCAAAGAGTGAGAGTACTGGTTCCTCATTAGNAAATCATCATTGTCCAGGAGGAAGGAAATTCACCAATAAGAAACCAGGCTGGGAAGGTGACCGGGTGGCCCTAAAGGGAACCTGAGCTCAAGGAGCAATGGAACCAGGGGACAGTGAAAGCAGCAACCAAAAGACCAAACCAGAAAACAGCAGTGCATCCCCTGCCAGGGTCTCCAATGGCACCACACATCTCTGAGCCCCAGGGCAAAACCCAAGCAGCCACATTCAACTAGAGATGTGATGAACACAGACACTCATCCAGGAGCAAAATGGTAAGTACAAAGAAACAGTTGCATTTGTACTGGACCAATGATTAAGGGAGTGTGAATTCAGCACGCAACTTGATTCTTAGCTGCAAGTGAAGGACTGGCCAGGAGCAGACAAGACTATATGAACCTACTCCCCAGGTGCCAGTGAACAACAGGGAGATTGGACTCCCACAGGCAGGGTCACTGCTCCAATTTATTTAGTCAAATAAGACAAAACGGGATTTTGATCGCATGCAGATTACAGCTTTGGCTTTCCTGTCTGGGCATTTCTTTACAATGCCGTGCATTATCTGGGACATTTGTTGTATTGTAGAGTTTTGAACCACATCTAGTTGACTATTGTATATTTATTTACACAGCTAAAGTAATTGCAGCTAATCACTTAATTACTGGAAATGTGCATAATTGCCTGATCTCAACATATAATTAAAATGTATAGCAACATTATGAATCCCATTTTTAAGACGTAGGTTTGGGGGCCTTTGAAAGACAGCTTATTAAAAATGATCAGGAGTACCTGTGGACAATAAGGTTCAAGGCTGTTCCTGATGCAAAAACCAAACAAATCACAAATGCATAGTGTATTTAATTTTAAAACAGGACAAGTGAAACCAAACAGCATCTTCTATGTCGAAATCTAAAGAAAACTAAACATAAAACAAAATGATCCTGGTCCTGATCCTTGTACAGGGCTCTGATGGGCGCTGCCAGGCAAGCAAGACTGGCAGCTGGAAGCCCTATGAGCTGACCCATACTACCAGGCCCTCAGCTGGGTTTGGGCATTTTGCTACTCAGGTTCCCTCACAATCCAGAAACATCTTAAGGATCTTAGGGATGTGAAGACCACACAAGCACCTTTTTGGGGAATGTTGTGTTGAGGTGCTTAACAANAGCAAGCAGATCCAACTCAGAGTGGAAAAACACTACCCACAAAAACAAGCTGCCTCATATCTGCAGCACCTGTTCTGTGTCCTTCTTGGTGACCAAATAAGACATAGAAGAGCCACGCTTCCTTCTTTCTTTTCTTCTGTGCTCATGAGACTATTCAGGGGGGAGGAATGTTGATCACAGCTTCATAGCACTTCCTTGTATTTAGTTATTTATATATTTGTTTTGCTTATCATAACTCAGCTAGTACCATTCTTGGAACCGGTTCTCACATTTCTAAAACACTTGAACACAATAAAGTAAAATAAATAAATTAAAAACACAATAAAATACCTACTTCATTATTCCAAATCACATCCTCAACAGCTATAGGAAAGGAATGTATCCAGGGTGTGATTCATTGTAAGATAGCCTAACAAAAAAAACATCACGGGCAAAGCCACAGTGGAGTGCTACACTTCTACAAACCCAAACTCTGGGTTAGCTCTGCAAGGTTGAGTGACAGCATGCATGGTCTGTGACCCACAAATATTTGGGGAAAACCAAACTAGCCCTGGCATGATCGAATAGGGTATTCAAATCCACCCGTTAGTACAATCCACAAATGGACTGCGTCAATTATGTCAGCAAACCAGAGAGAAGAAAGCCAGTGCCTAAATTATACATCAGAGGGAAAGCAGGTTGCAATCTAGGGATGAACAGCCCATGTGATCAAAGGCTGTTCCATAATTATTCCATACAACGTACTCCAGGATTGTCTGAGAGCAGGCATCAAGAAAACCAGCAGAGAACAAATTACAGATATCAAAAAGGGTCGATTACAAAAGCACATTCAAATCTGGCTTTTGAGTCAGCCTGAGAGATTTTATTATTCCAGTTGATTTGGATGGAGTCCCAACGACTGCCTGCCCCCTCAACATGGAGGAGAGATGTTCTCCAGGTACGTATGTGAGTAAAGGCCCACATCCCAAGTCTGGGTATAAAGAAAGATGGAGTGCCAGGACATGGTACCTGGCATTAACTCTGAGCAGAACATGCAGGCATCCCAGAGAGAAACTGGAAGGGGCCAACAGGTTTCAGTGGAGANTTCTGGGGGAAGAATCCTCACAGGGACGAAGCTAAGATTTTTATATGACCAGCTCCCATGGATCTGGCAAGGGATCCCAGAAACAGGTAGGTGAGCAGCAGGTGTGTGAGCAAAGAGATTTAAGGGGTTGTTAGCACTGTCTGAAACCAGAAGGTAGTTCTCCAAAACCCAGAACACATGCATTCAATCAATTAAAAACAAAACCAAGCCAGATGTGGTGACACACACTGATAAACCCAGTACTAAAGAAGCTGAGGCTAGAGGATTGCCCAAGGACAGCCTGATACACACAGCAAAACCTTACTTCAAAAAGATAACCAACCAACCAACCCACACAACGTCCCTAAGGGACAGAGAGGACTNATTCTTGGAGTGGATTATTGTAGGAAAGGGCAGAATAGTTGGACAGGTTCTCTGGAAATCTATGCTAAACAGACACGGTGAGAATTCAAAGCTGACTGAGTGCTGTGTGGAAGCTGTACAAGGCCTTCAGTCCAGAGAGCTAAGCTCTGGGAATGGATAAGAAAGAAGAGCTGTCTTGGGAACAAGGCACAAATCATCAGCTAATCAATAAAATGGGCGCAAAAATCAATAAAATGGGTGCTACCTATCCAGACCACTGAACGGCATGGCAAGGACATTCAGTTCACACTCGCAAGAGCTGTGACTTCCTTAAACATTGGACAAACAGGATCACAGATGAAGGGCTACACGTGGCAAACTTTGAAACACAATTGCTCCTGATTCTGCAAAACCATGCACATTTAGATGATGCAACTGAAGTTTCTGTCATAAACCAGCCTTGGTCACAGATACAGGGATGGGATAGAGTCTTGGTGAACGGTGAGTAGGACAGAGGACATGATCAATGACTGGCCCAAGTCTGGTCCATTGAGTTGTGGAAGTTCCTCCCTCCTGTTCTGATTTGCCCTCTTTAGTGGGAGAGTTAGGGGGTGGAGTCTTTTAGGATGCTACCCTTGCCAAGTTGACTGACTGGGGCTTCCCAGAGAGAGGGTTCAGCAACCAACCTCCACGAAGCCCCTTTCTGCTGGAAGTCAAAATTTCTACAATCAGGTGAGTTCAGATTGTGGACTGCTCTGGGAGCCACTGGGTCCCAAATCTTCTATCACAACAATGCTTCCAAAGTCTATAAAAAAGGCCAGGTTATCATTTGAGATTCTCTCCAGACTAAAGAGACACGACACCCAATTGTAATGTGCAACCCTGGATGGCTACACAAACGGACATGATAAAAACAAGATAGCTACAAACAGACCCATGCGGGAGACATGAACATGTAATCTGCATCAAATGGTATCTTAGGGGACAATTATGCTATTGTGGTTGTGTAGGAAACTATCCTAACAGGAGACACATGCCATGGGGTGGTGACAGGAAACCATTGCCATCTACAAGCTTATTTCAGATGCTTCTGGAAACAATTCACACGGCAAACCACACATACATACATACATACATACACACACACACACACACACACACACGAATGTGCGCGCGCGTGTGAGTGCCTTTATACCTCATAAAAAACAATCAATGCAGTTGAAAAAAATGGTATTCATGACACTAGTCAGCCAATCTTTCTATAGGGTTTAAACTGTGTTGTCAGAAACCAACAGCAGAAATGTAATATTTTTAATGTTTATTTTAAAAGCCGGTTAAATGCCAAGTTCCATAAACTAAACTATAGCAGAACCCAAGGGACATGGTTGGGTAGGGGGTGGAGTTCTTGCATACTTTGCACAGAGTGCTCAAGGGCTGTCTCAAGCAGAATGGCTTTGATGTCCCCATCCCATGTGGCTTGAGCTACATCTATTTAAAGGACAAGCAATTCNATATGGGTGGCTGCAGGGGAAAGAGCGTGGGGTNTGTGTGCCTGCCTGTGAGCTGGAAGGACAGCCATTGCATGTGTACCCTCCCGTCACAGGTAATGCACCTACCATACCAGGAACCAAGGCTAGCCCTGCAAACACTCCCAATCACCCCTAGACAAGGTTAACCCTGAAGCGCTAATTCTGAGACGACACAGTCCATATAAACCCCGAGTTGCAGGCTCAGGGTTTTTTGCTACTAATTAGGAAGGGACAGTGCTTAATCAATGTTTCAGAGTTTTATCCCCAGGTTTCCATTAGATTTTAATTATGTTTATTTTTCCTTTCATGAATAAAACACTTCCAGATATTTTCAAAAGATACCGAGGACTTGAAAACATCAAGAGGGGCAAGAGTGGGGCTCCTCAGAAATATCTTGGAATTCAATGTTGTAAATATCTTAATGGAAAACAGATAAAGTCTAGAAACTTCAGGAAGTTAAAAAAGCTGGTCCTGATATGTGGTGTCTTTCATATGCAAATTAACTCTAGGTATATGGAAGAGGGGCACCTCACACCCTACAGCCCCCTCCCTCACCTTCTGCCCAACCCCCACAACAAGCCAGGCCCTGTCTAAAGTCAAAGGACTAGCCAAGAACGTGTGTAGCTAGTGCCTGAAAAGGTAAGGTGTAGGAAGAGAATCTGCAGGTCCTAGTGTCAGGGTGTGACACAGCCAGGCCCAGCTATCTCAAATGAGCAGGTCTGAGAGGGGCTGCGTGAGGGGCTGCGTGTCTTTCGTGAAAACCCGCCAGCCATACTGGCTCTTACCTTCACAAATTCTGTCCAAACGCTGTCGCTTGACTCTGTGCTTATCCACAAGGGCCATTCTTTATCGAACTTTGCAACTCTCTGATTCAAAAGGCAAAGCAGTCCGCTAAGAACTTAGGGGAACTCGCAGGAGTCTGCGTGCATTGCGCCACTATGAACCCTGAAACAAGGAGAAAAGAATCCTTAACTCTCTGGAGACCTCCAGGACACAAGGTCGGTCATTCATGACTTCCTGCCACTTTCTAAGAGGGACCTGCTGCTGCTCTGGCATGTGGTGCTTGCTCTCCTCCCAAAACAGCGGAGCCTCTGCAAACTCCTGTTTTCTACCTTGGATCCGTCAGAAAGCAAGCCAGCAGAAAGGACATTTGCCACACGCGTTGCTGAAAACAGCAGACGGCAGTCACTGCACGGGCTTCTCAGCTATGGACACCAATTACAGACCAACCTCAATTATTATTTCAACTCTAAGGCCAGAGACCAAGAGACAGCTGGCTGGATCTGCCATGTATTTCAGTGAACCACAGGAAGTGCTACACCACCAAGGAGACAGCCTCATGGACAGCTTTGGAACACTGGGCTTCGGGTCCTACGATATNATTGCATGGGGGTGCCCACGCACCGCTGTGACTAGCTCTCTCTAGGNCTCCACTGGGCAGTTTTCAAAGGTGCTTCCTTTCCATAATGGACTTGCAGGGACCAGGCACCAAAAACACAACGTAGTGCAGCGCAGCACAGTACAACACAACACGAGTTCCCTGCTACACTGTGTAAAAATGGACTTGCTCGTGCCATCTTCTAGAACCTTCCTTAAATGCAAAGGGGGCTGTAGATGGCTGACCTTGCATTTGATCCCACATTCCTTGACCAATGGCTACACTAAGCCTTACTAAGCATTCCCTGATGACTCAGGATCAGGAGAGGAAGGGCCTGAACCACATTTGCCCTGATCCAAAGTACCCCCTCTTTAAGTACTAGCTCATAAATTGCAAGCCAGGCACTACTGAGTTTCTCCTTCAGAACTGCAATCTGTCGGTCACTGCGAGAATAGTAGGGACTCATTCTCTGGTCTCCCATTCTTCATTGCAAAACTTCAAAACCAGTGTTGTTCTAAATCACACACACACACACACACACACACACACACACACACACAGAGCTGTTCTCACTATCAGGTGAATTATGCAGAGAAAGGAGGACAGAAAAGTAAGGCTCAAGGGTTAAAAGTCGGAACTCTGTTGTCTATGGGCATCGATTATGCTGAACACTAGGAGTGACGGTATCAAAGGTCCAGGCATAGGTCTGAGTAGTAAAAGGTAGGCAAGTTCTTGGTAATTAATGACTAATTTGCCAGCAATGTGGCTGGTAAGGCATCCTAAAGATTTATAGCAATAATTACATGAANTTGATGGAGAGGGGGAGATAGGAAAAAGCAGTTTCTAACCATATAATGACCACAATATCCAAAGGACATCAGACTCTTCAAACACAAGCAGCTGCCATAAACAAGCCAGTCATCACACGGACACACTTATTGAACTCCTGGTGTCATTGTTGGGCTCTTTCATTAGAGTAGCCATGTGTGAGCAAGCCCCTAACTCCAGAAAAATGGAGATGGGATAGAAGGACCAAGACCTATGAACATCAGCCACAAATGCACAGAAACGTGACCCAAGCACATCAGAGAGCCTGGCTTAGCCCTTTTACCTTGCTGGGGCTCTGATGTCCACACTACAGTGTGGTACCTCCTGGGAAAAACACAAGCCTCGTTATCTACCTCATCCAAAGGCCCAGTTAATATTTGTAAAGTGCTATGGAGATGAAAAATGCCAGCATTATGATCGGAGGCAAGATGGGCTTTGCGCCTCCTCCTCCTCCTCCAGTGAGGCGTGATCATTCTTTTTGCTTTCCTTTGAATTTTAATTTGTATAATTAGACGGCTTCTTGAAAAATTGATAAGCAGAATCTTGATCATGCAATCAGAGATCCGCCAACAGCTTACACAAATGTCTCTGTCTTACTACTGTGACTGACTGCCATGCCTAGCTTTTCTGGGGCTCTTCTGAGGGGTCCAGTGCAGACTCTGAATGGAGGTACCCACCCATCACATCAGCAGCGAATATAGACTTGTGGACCAGCTAGTTTAAGNGTTGCTCAGACTGGAGGCAGCGACAACACATAGCTACCATTCCTTCTCACAATACTTCTGCTTTAAAAAAGAAAGTATGAAATAGACATTTTTCTTCTTTTCCCTTCCAAGAAGCAAGCTATTTATGAAGACTAACCCAGCCACTGTACAAACNTCAGACACAAAACATGCCTCATAATGGAGCTATGCACGNTGGCCTCGGGTGTGTGTCCGTACCAATACTGCACCTGGCATCACTCACAGATAGCCCTCTTAGGTTTGCTAGGAAAATCAAGCCCCTGCCCTTTATTGTAAGTCAGTCCTCATTCCCAAGTCATAATCCTCCAGCCAAAGGAATTTGTAATAGTCATCTATTGATATTAGCCANAATGATCAACAAAAATACAAAAGTACACATAAAAGAGAAAAAAAAAGGAGGAAGTGCTGAAACCACAACCTGAATCATAGCAGGAGGAAACCCAGAGGTGGGCTGGGGTTCTAGAGCCCAGCTACAGAGTGACCTGATGAGGGCTGGCTTGGAGACTCGGGCTCCTTGCTTGTGGAGCAGGAAAGGCATTCCTTGTATGTCTAAGACAGACAGGAAATTTTCTAGGAACTACTGCTCTAGCTAGCCTTGGGTTTGGTCTTGACACTTTCTACAGAAAGNGCCAATAGCACACCTGGCCTAAGGCAGGGAGCAAAAACCAGTAAAGTTCAAAGTCAAGAGGAAGTGAGGCTGGCAGAGAGACAGGTGGATCTCTGTGATTTCAAGGCCAGTCTGGTCTGCAGAGTGAGTTCGAGGCCAGCTAAGGCTGTTACACAGAGAAACTCTGTGTGTGTGTGTGTGTGCGTGCTGAGTGTGTATGGTGTCTTTTCATGGATGAGGCGGCAGCATCTCTCACAGGAGAGAACCGCAGGAACACCAGGCCAACCCAGAGATAAAAACCTCCTGGAAACTNTATGTGATTGAAATGAAATTTAACATAAGTAGTTTAAGTAAGTAGTTTTCCCACACTAAAATGCTATCTTCCACAGCTTCAGTTACTCCTGATCTACTGAGCTCTATACTTAAAATCACTACATTTCAAATTATACATGGCTCTGAGCAGCATGATAAAACCCTATGCCACCCTGCAGCATCTAGCTAGGGCTGGAGCCATCCTGCTGTCTAGTGTATCCACACTGTGTGTGTGTATATATACATATACATATACATATATGTATATGCCACCTGACCATTAGATACTCAGTAACTAGTTCTTGATAGCCAGTTGATCCTTACAGTGCTGAAATCTAAGTGTTCCAGTAATGGTTTTCCTTAATGTCAAAGAAAAGCCAAAAGTCCCTCCTCTGAGCAGGAAGGTGAATGCTGATGCTTCTCCAGGTGTGTATGTATAGGAGGAAAAACATTATACAGTAAGATCTGGCATCCTCTACTCATCGGACATCTACTGCTGGTCCTGAGACACACCAGCCCTGGAAGAANGGGTTAATAACACGAGTAAGCCAAAGAGATATTTAGATAAGAAAGCTTGCATGGGACACTGCTTCATGGCAGTGTCAAAGAGATTCGAGAAAAGGACAAAAATGANGGGCATATTTAAAACTTATCTACTCTGACATTAAACTAAAAAGAAAACCATCCAGGATTAAAGGCAAAAGAAACCACTTGTCCAACAGAGTCTAAGTTTGGGCAGATAAGCATTTTTCAACAATTGTCATCAACAGCCACCTCTTGGCCAAACCAAGCCACCATGCAGTTGTATCACAAACAAAAATCCCAGCCTCCCATATCTGTTTTTAATGAAAAGGGCTCTCTGTGTCTCCACTCTAGTTCAGACTCTACAAAGACCAGACTGAGCAAGTCAAATGAAGAGCAAGTGCCCATCTTCAACACTGTCTCTCCAAACGAAAATGCTTCTAGAACTCGTTTAACACCACAGACAGCTTCCCTTCTTTTAAGGGAATCTACTTACTCATCATGTTAATAAAGAAAGATCAAGTTTTGCAACAGTTTTAAGGATTGATATCATTGTAGTTAAGTGGACACCTCTCCTTGTTAATCACAAANCAGGTGCAGATTTAAAACCTCAGTGCTGTGGCGATCTAATGCCAGTAGAAAAGGGTCCATACACCCAGAAGGCAGCATCAGGACGTGTGCTCATGCTCCTTCNACAGCTGGGNCCCTCCTTTACAAGGCTTTCTTGTATACATAACCCAGGTAAGGCACTATAAGGACCCTGCATCTCTCGAGGAAAAGAAGGCCCCTACTGTTGTGAGGCATGGGTGCAGGCCCAGGGCCTCTGAATGATGACCTAACAACAACACTTGAGATGCTCTGTGTTTGGACCTGGAAAAAGGAAGCCAATGGTACTCATACCATAACAAAGCCATTCCATGGTTTCAGGAACCAAGCACAACCAAAGACTGATAACAAAATTACCAAGTTTGCAAAGAAATTATGAATCAATTTCTAAAATGATTTCCATTCCTAGGGACAGAATGTTTGTGCATCCCCGAAATCCTTTCATGTTGGAAGTAGTTCCTCACCAGGTACTATTTACTTGAGCCTTCTGAGCTCCCGTAGCTTGGAATGATTGGTAGTGGTCAGAGAGGATTGTCACTCCCTGAGCACATAGTAGATTCTGCAAATGGCCCCCCTTCCTTTCTTTTTCTGGTGTGGGTTAGGGGGTGGGAAGAGAAAGCCTCCCTTTCCCAGAGTTCCCCATTCANGCCCTTGAGGTGACTAACCTAACTAAGAGGACCCTTCCTGAGACACAAACACAGTTTCACTCAGAGTCCCAGGGACAGGCCAGTNCACTGTCCTGTAAGAACCAAGAAGCTAGCTTCCTTTTCTCCAGGGAGCCCAATGCTGGGTGACTGGGTCCCTCCCTAGCCACATACCNTCAATTGGTCAGAGACCCATCCTCTACCCTCAAAGCACAAGCTCCTGGGATGNACACACAGGCAGCTGTGGTTCAGCCACAGCCTCTTTCCAATCTGGGTAGTTCCAGAANGTACAAGAGTTGGGGATTTATAAAGGTAACATTACTTTTATCATCGTTTACTTGCCTTGTGCCCAGGCCAACCACTACAATTCCATACTAGAAAAATAAAGACAAAAATCTCATACCATGTAATCATAGAGNCAGTCAGACTAATCCAGACTATAAAGATAAAATATATTGTCAATAATTTAGGCCAGATTCTGCCACTGGAAGAGTTTCATAGAATTTGGAGGGTACTGGTTGATGACAGAGGGCTGGCCTCTAGTAACTTTTATGTGGTCCTGGGTTTGAGCTGCGACGTAAGTCAAGAGAACAAACGTAACACTGTTTGTAAAGCCAAAGAAACAGACTCACTGTGCCATGGAGAATCCACCAGGCCAAAGGCTGTCCCACTCAAAGGGGGTGATAGACTTTAAAACCCTGATTTNCCTGGGATAAGCAAGTGGTGCGGTCCTGCTTTGATTGGGATTCTTGGTCCATACAAATACATTTCCCAGTGCTAAACGCAAGCCTCAAGAACTCTAAATATTTTCATTTGCTNAAAGTGATAACCAAGGCNTGAGGATTTGGGCAGGAAGCACNTCCAATGTTCCTAACTGGTTGTTTTACTCCAGTCATGTCGGGAATCCACTGTGAGTCTTCACATTCTACAGAAACTCTCTAGAATTTTCACACATTTAATTTAAAAGCCCTTGTCCTCCAAATATGCCTTGAAAATAAATATTTTAGTTAATAATGGAGGCAGAACAGAGGGGATAAAAGCAAACAAGCAAGCATCCATTCAAACTAAGAGGCACAGAAATGATGGCTTGTGCTCCAGCGGCTTAGTTTGAGGAGTCTCTTAGTGGTCCCCACCCTGACGTGGGACCTGTGCTCTGCAGNTCAGGAGCCTGGCTAAGCAATGTAATGGGATCAGCAATCTCACCTTCTATGGGACAGAACAGCTTGTCCCTGGTGACATACTCAGTGCAAGAGACAGTTCAGAATGTTTTCATTTGAACAAGTAGAGGATGCCACCATCGAGACAAAGAATCCACAATCTTTGAAGTTCTGACGGAATGTCTGCAGAGGGGTCACCATATAGCTGCTGGGTGGGGATGGTGGTTCAGTACCACAAAGATCACTGAGGGCAGAGTTCACAGCCCGTGACAAAAATGCACACATAGAGTATAGTCTCCTGGGTCCAGTGCTGTGTGTAAGCACAGGGTAGATGGCCACCAGCATCCTAGACGCAGGAGTTGGACCACAGTGAGACTCAGCAGGCCATGTATCTTTGAGAACAATATGGAGATTATAGGCTACACACAAGAAGCTACTCACTAAATTACAACACATTAGGTAACAAAGCTATATATTAAAATATATTGTGAACACAAGTAATAATCAAATAAAATAACTTGGGCTTATTGTTAAACTTGGACAATCTGTCTATGGAAAAATTACTAGTTCTAAATCTAACTTTGATTTGGCTCAAATGAATACTTAAGAATTATGTCTGTATTTAAATATCTATGAAAGGCAACTTTAGAAGGTCAGTTACAAATTACAATGATAAAAAGGTTAAAACAAACAAACAAACTTGCTGGATGTAGTGGCACATGCCTTTAATCCCAACACTCAGGAGGCAGGGGCAGGTGAATCTCTGAGTTTGAGGCCAGCCTGGTCAACAGAGTTCCAGGACAAGCTCCAAACCTACACAGAGAAACCCTGTCTCGAAAAACAAACAAACAAACAAACAAACAAATACCCAAACCCAAAACAAAACGCACCAAAAAAACCATTAAAATATCTGGGTTAGTTTATTTTAAACACATCTGACTCTTGAGTTTCTTTTGACCACACAGAGACCCCTATCTCCTCTGTGGATTGTTTGCCCAACTCTGCAGCACNTTGTCCCTTGAGAGACCCCAGTGGCTTACCTCTTGACATGTGAGGTCCAAAACACATGTCCTAGTACCTGCATCTTACTGTCTATACCTGCTATCACAAAAGCAANGGAAAACAAGACATGTTCCCACCCANCTCCTGCCCTGTGGCCATCCTGTCTTGCTGGGAACAAGATTAGCCTAGGAGAAGCATGATCCCAGCAATGGGGCTCTTCAGCCAGCAGAGGGCACTGCTCACCCTGCCTGGCCATCCCAGGTTGCAAAGACTGGGTAGCTTTGCCTGGGTCTCAATGTAGACTCCATGAGAACCCAGAGAAAATACTGTCAGTTACCCTTGAAGGAAGAAAGGCCTGAGCAACTGCATGTCTTGGGAAGCAAGAGAGTCGGAAGGTATCTGGCCTCCCTTCTAGCCATGAATGCTAGCAAAGAAGAAAATGCTAAGCCCTCCCCATATCTCACACCTCCACTAGGAGCCAAGGTCCTCCTTTCATAGCTCAGGCTGAGGACAAGGTGGTCAAAGGCGCAGTGAGGTTCTTGACCCAGGGTGTGGAGTTCTGGCCCACAGAGGGGCATGGGCTGCCTTATGGGGTGATTTTCCATTATGCTTGCAAGTCTCATCCAAAGATGTGTGAACCATGGTGATGGCTGATGGGAACTTGACAGTGACAGGATTCATAAGACAGAACAGTGGAGGTGTGAGGTTATGCAGTTCTGCTAAAGCCCGATAGGAGTTTCCATCAAACTGAAACTTGGGGGTGGTGGAGGGTGTGCACAATTGAGCAATTGTTCCTTGACCCTAAGGTCCCTTTGTTGTAAGACTTCAGAGTAGGTCCCCATCCCCCCAACAGCAGACGCTAGGAGGGGGAAGGGGAAGGAAAAGAGGACTTCCCATTTTAAAATAATTTTATTTTATTAGTTTATTTTGGGGAGGGGCATATACCACCGGGCATGTGTTGAAGTCAAAGAACAACTTTTGGGAGTTGAGTTCTCTTCTTCCAACCATTTGGGTCCTGGGTTTAAANCCCAGATGTCAAGCTTGGTGGCAAGTACCTTTAGGTACTGGCCTAGATTTCCCAATCTTATATAGGGAGGGATGAGACTAGCAGAGTCTCCAGCTGCCTGCCCACCAGCTTTTCCAGTAGGGAGACCCCAGTGATACAGGAAAGAAGGGGTTGCTTAGCCCAATGATGTTATAGGAGGTACACACACCATGCCTCACCTAACCCCATGNTCTCCACAGGACAACCCCCCACCCCCCAAAAAAAGAAGAACCAAGTGGCATGATTTCAACCACGAAGGAGCACTCTTGAATTTGTAATTGTCCTGCCTCAACCTCCTGACTAGCTGGGATGGCAGTTCTGTTATAGCAGGGCCTTTAGAAAGGCAATGGCACCCGCTGGACCTATTGAAGGATTTTTCTCTGCTCTCTCCCTTATTCCAAAGGGATAAAAGGAAACCCTCACCTTTGTTTGCTCAGCCTCCTGTCTCTGCCTGGTAGCTATGTCACTNCAGTGAAAGACTCCTGCCCTCTCCAGTCACCTTTCCAAGCTTCACCCAGGGCAGGGTCCACAGCCATGTGTGGCTCGCAGAGTCCAATTGCTGCCTGAAATCTCAAGGCCTGAAGGAGAATCAAGTCTCTGTTTCAGAGGACAGGAAGGAGTAAAGAAATGGCCAGTGTTAGACTGGGCTACAGGGCTGGCATCCCAGATGACCTGTGGGTGAGCATCTCAGAAGGTACCCTGTGGGGGGATGGAAGCCAAAGAGAGCGCGTCTTCGCTCATTCTTACCAGCTGGCTCTAGAGTCAGCCTTAAGGCTGGATATGGTGGGGAAATCTCAAGTTTTAGGAGGAAGAACAATCAAGTGGGGAAGCAGACAGGCAGCCTTGGTTTTGGGCAGNAGGGCCAGATGCTGCATCATACTAGGAGAGGATCAGGTGCCTCTTGAGGGAACCTTGCTGAGGCTCCAGGGACGAGGACTTACTGATCTATCCAGCT
>LZPO01052247.1:1190627-1203423 GCA_001675575.1 Neotoma lepida
GTGGATTCAAGCATGACCAGGCTCTTGCCGGTACTCTTGGAGGGTCACCAGCAATCATCTTCTGTCCTACAGAGAGGCCCGAGCAATGAACCATCAGTGAGGACCCATGCTCAATATCCAGACAGCAACAGCATGAGGGAGAACACGCTAGCCACAGGCACCCAGTTAAGNGGGGCAGAGTCTGACCCCAGGAAATGAAGGCGACAAGGCTTTGTGGCTTAAATCTCTACATTCTGAGGTAATTTGTCACACAGCAATAGATAAATAACAGAGCCCNTTATGCAGCCCATCAAATTTACTATGGTCACTGATAGAGTGCAGTTCAACAGAAGAGACAAAGCCACAGATCCATCTGTAACGTATGACACCAAGTTCCAAGCACCTACAGGCTAGAGGACACTAACAAACCTACCAAAGGCTGTAAATCCCAGCTGCCTATGCTGATGTTAGGNCTGTGATATATCCACTCTGTGAACTCCTGGGGTAAACTCTATTCTGCTCACATCAGCAATACCCAGCGGGCCCCAAGAGTGGACCGTCTGCTGCTATTTTCACTTACCCCAGACACTTAAAATAAATTCCAGGGCTCCCCTCCACATGTACTAAGGCACCCTGGGGTCTCTACACTGACTCATGCTCACCCATAAATCTAGGGGAGGATTCGACAGATCTGTCAGAACATGGGCCCCACATTAACAATGTATCTCCCAGGCTTACCATGGGAGATACATTGTTAATAATTCTCTGGGTAAGCAGGCCCTCTGGCTTCCTTGGAAGTGGTCCTTGAACTACAGCTATTAGCAAGTAAGTGTGAGCTCCCAGAGTCACTGAAGATACAGGTAAACACTCAAGGCAGCCTGCAAACTTGCAGTCACAAATATGGCCATTCTTGTGATGGGAAACCATAGGCGTGAGGTTAGATATGCGGAAAGCCCTGCCTGAAACCCAGGATGAACAAAAGAAGCCGGAAGAGCAGTTGTGGTCACATGCACAAGAGTTACATGTGCCAAGTAACACAATTACAGGCTTTAACGCCTGTGAGATCTTTCATGGCTTTNTGGAGCCATGGCATCCCTGAAGCCTGCTCCCTCTTANAAGTCACCAAATCCAACAGCTGGCTATCTTCAAATAACCTGTCTTCATAAGGCCAGCTTGCCCACAGTCCACACTTTCTTCTGACCCCACCTCTCCCAGGAACAGCTCTGCAGAAGCTTACTGTTGCAAAAGCCTGGAAGAAATCCAGGGAGTGAGAGAACCAGCCCCAGGGACCAGCTACTTCCCATGGAGCCTCACCCNGTGGCTTAGAACCACTCAAAGGCCATGTTCTCTAGAACCCACTGGACTGGTTTGAAATGCCATTAGACAGAAAGACAAAGAAGGCCAGGGGGACACAGACCTGATGTGAGCAGGACTTTGAGGGACAGGACTGCCCCAATCCCAGTGGTTGCAACACTTTACACCGGGCAAGCATTATTGTTACTAGTTAGTGTGCAGGGACNGTCTGAGTGGTTCCCGGTATTCAGTCACACGTGAAGCAGCAGCCCCCCACACACCGCGCTGACGATCCTCACATATAAGGCATCTGTAGCACACAGAAGCCTGTCTGGGTGGGTCATCACTTCTCTAGCTGAGCTCAGAGCACAGGCGCCTCAACCCTACCCCAGAAGTCCTAAGAGTAGGCCACTGACAATAAGTAAGTTGGAGAGACCTCCTCATGGTTCATTTTACAGAAAGGCTGAGAACCAACTCTGTCTTCTGAAGTTCTGATACAAGTGAATGAGAGGTACTAGCCAAACTAACTCCTGTGGACCCAGGACCTCTAGGTTGGCCACTCTCAGATCCTGTAGGAACTACATGATATAGCCACAAGGGGCCCCAGATCCCAGGCCACACACTCCCATAAANTGAGTTTGGGGAGGCTTCCTCCTGGCCCTTANCTTATTCTCTTTGCCACTCTGCAGTCCATCAGGCTGTGGAAAACACTAGTATCCCTCTATACAGCTTGGGGAATGGAATACTATGGGACATGGGACAGATCCAGTGGGGCAGAAGCATAGCTGGTAACTCAGAAGGCAAGGGAACTCAGGAAGGGTTAAATGGGTTTTAGGAACAAAATGGATGAAAATAGCCTCAATACAATTTGATGAGGTCAGCGAGTATGGAGGCCCTAATGACAGTTGTAAGAAAAAACATCTGGCAGTGTCAAAAGGTCGGCAGGAAGTGAGTGGGGTTTACATGGCTCTGATTGGCTGCACTGATACTCCTGGAAAGAGACACACATGGCTTAACTTAGCCCTAGAGGGCCAACAAACCCCTTTTCAATTGTCCTCTGACCAGCTCAGCCTCTGGGTTCCCCTGTCTGGGACCCTGACAGGCAAACAGTCTTTGTTCGCCCACAGATAACCCCTGGGACTAAAGCCCTCTGAAGCAGTAATCTTTGGGGTGTGGTGACTGGAAGGCATGCCCTCCCTTTTAGGCCCCAGAATCTCCAGCATCATTTTGCCCTAGAACATGGTTGGGTCACTCCACTAGCACATGTTTCAATAAATCCATCCCCATGAAAACCAAAACAAGAGGTTCCTTTGGAATAACAGGAAGTGCTGGTACACAGCAGGCCTTAAAATAGGGCTCATTTCATCTGCTGACAAAGCTGCAGCCCCTGAGCCAGCTTACCTCAGTGCTCTTGCAGGAACCCAGGCTAGCCCCCCAGGGCTCAGGGGGCCTGNCCTTTGTTACAATCAACCCTGGCCTTTCTTGCTTCCTGTCCACAAGCCCCAAAACAGCCTCATGGAAGTCAGGCCAGCCTCACAGCAGGGATCAGGTCTGGTGCTTTCCATAAACTGTGAGGCTTGCTTGCATCCTTTCCATCACATTTGGTAAGACCCACAGGCCTTCTGTTATCACTGACTGACTGTTCTCTCTGGATTCNTATCGTTTTCACATNAGCCCCAGCTGAGAAAGACACAGATCTCAACTGGGCAGTGGTGACACACACCTTTAATCCCAGCACTCAGGAGGCAGAAGCAGGCNGATCTCTGTGAGTTTGAGACCAGCGTGGTCTACAAAATTGAGTTCCAGGACAGCCAGGGCTACACAGAGAAACCTGTCTCGGAGGGGGAATAAAATGCAGTGGGGCAGAGCTGGGTACATCTGAAAAGCTGTGCAGGAAGAAGACAGGGATGTCTCCTATTCTTTCCACGAGTACTCGCTTTAAGGGATGCAGGCACTAAGAAACTCTAATGAAATACTGAGATTCTTCCACTGATGGCCCGAGCACCTGACATGCAAAGATGGGTCCCTTGCAGGATGCTCCTGTGCGGCACTTTGTGTGCACTCCTGCCTGCAGCCCAAGTGCCTGATCCTCTCAAGCAGGCATGCACGCTGCCAACTGAGCTACAATGCCAGGCCTGTTGTCTTCTTAAAACCACAGGGCATCCTTTCAGCATTGTAAAACCGAGTCACCCGTACACAGAGAATCAACTGGGCCAAACTGGACTCCAGTGTGTTTCTTCACCATCAAGAAAGGAAAGAGGTTTCATACACAGAGGTCACAGTGTGACCTGCCTATCTGGGGATAAGACAATTTGTTCTTGAATCAAAGGCATTAAGTCAAAAGGACTGAGGTAGGTGGGTGGGTGGATGGACGGCTGGACAGACAGACAGACGACAGACAGACAGACAGATAGATAGAGCATGCACAACACCAGATTTTGCCAGATACTGCCAAATAGTGGTGGGTTCTTCTGCTGGCTTATATAGGAGGNCAGCTACAGAAAGCTATACCAACGGTAATGTAATTTCATATCAGGCAAGTGGAAGATTGTTTCTAGAAATGTAGGGCGGGGGGAACGGGCCGTAGGATGTAAGTCACGGCATTCGCAGGTATTTATTCTGATTCACACTTATCCCACTGGACNCGTAAGAAGAAGCTAGGCCAGACGCCATCACACCCTTCCCTACTGGAAGGTCCACAATCTTGGCTTTATATTCAACCATGACCTTGGGAGTTGAAGCACTGGGGTGGTGGCTCACAGGTGCCAGGAAAGAGTATGTATTGGGGGGCTTGTGTAGGGTTTGGCTTTGCTGATCTTTTGGGCTCACCTTGGGGACTTCACAGTTTGGTGATGAATTCAGTGTACCTCTAAGCAAGGCCCACCACCCTGTCCTGGGATCACCTCATCCAAGGGAGCTAAGACTCCAGGCCTATTCTTTGGAACTAAACTTGCAGGGTGGGTGGATGGGAACCTAAGTCATTCTGAGTGAACAATAGAGACTGTGAACATATGCGGCTACGCAGCAGATCCATACAAGCATTCCCCACAGCACTTATTTTAAGGCAAAAAGTGCTATTTTTACCATCCACAGAAACACTGCCAAGGAAATCCACACAGAAAAACAAAGGCTGCAGCCTCTCGTGCTACTCCACTTCACACTTCCACTGAACAACTCACCATGCCACACTACCCGCTCCTTTGCCTCGGGAACAACTCTCATAAACAAGTTGCTGGGCATTGAAATCTAAGACAAAGTCAATCGGTGTTTCAAATGAAAAGACCAGTTCTCACCCTGTCCACCATGCTACTCCACCTGCAATGTTTGATGCCGAGTATGTGACAAACATGTTACTAGATCAAGTGCCTGTGCTTCCTTAGGCTTTAGCAGGGGGCAGCCTAGGGCCTCCATCTCATCGCAGCCTACAGGATAGGTACACGGGAGAGATGCTGAAGTACCATGTGGGCAGACCATGATCAGGAAGAGACAGGAAGCTCAAGGAGGGGTCTTAGAGTGCTGTTATTGTTAGAGTCACACAAACCACACTAATCCACTTTCCCACAGGAGACAGAAAGCTCAGTCTAGGACTCATCTACCCAAGGAAAGCGAAGGGAAGAAGGGCATGAAGTGTGACATCTGTGCATGATTTATGCTGTTCTGGAATCTTCTAGCTGGCCCAGGAGGTATGCCTGAGGGCACCTCACAGCCAGCCCTTGTTAGACCCTGGCCTTGCAATGCTGGCCTCTTACTGGATTCCTGCAGAGGCAAACAGCCCTGGTATGTATCATCTTATTTGCACTCAAAACATCCTTCCTGGAGCCAACCCAACTAGCTGAGCACACTGTTCTCAGCTAAGGCCTTGGTGCTATCTGGGAATGTTTTGGGGAATCTTAACAGTTCGCTATAGCAAACCTCTCCTTCTCTGCTGTAAAAAAGGCTTCCTGATGGCTCAGGAGTGGAACTGCCCCCTCTGGTGGAACAGCTGGCAACAAACACAGGCTCAGGGGTACTCCCTGGGGGCAGAGTGAGTGATTTTTCACCCCTAGCTCATTCAATAGCCAAGCTGCNCCTCAAACCTAACAGCCNGAGGGCAACAGGTGTGGTGATAAGAACATTCCAGAGCCCAGAGTGTCCAGGGCCCCTCAAATGTGNGCATTCATTCTCTAGAAACTTAAGACTGGGTGTTGTTATCATTTTCACAATGGTAGAACTTGCTCAGATATACTATGGCCTAGGGGTNGAAGTGGAGGGGGTGGGGGGTAGGGGCCCTGAACCTAGGAGATCTGTGTCGATGCTCCAGGCTTAACAGGACCCAGACTCCTATACATTTCCCTTCATTTATTTTAATTTCGAAGGGCCTTACACCACTAGGGAGGCAAGTGAGTGAGCCTGCAACCGAACTCAGAGGCCAGCTGAGGCCTGGCTTCTGTACCTTGAGTTCTAGAGAGCTAGAAAGAGGGGTTCCCTGAACTGGGGGGTGAGGAGGTACACAGGTGCTCACAAGATTCATACTGTGTATTTATTTATCCAAAGGGGGCCGCCCTTGTCTTTTAATAATTCACAATGCAAAGCAGCGGCTGTAGTGAGGCGATGTAGATTTTAGATTTGCTTCACAACAATCTGGCAAGGCAGGAGGGGTCTGTGACAAAGAGTAGGCCCTTGGTGTGTTTGAATGCTTCCACAAACAAGCAAAATTGCCCATCTGTGGGCTGGGGAGATGGAGCTGTTGGTGAAGCACCTGCCTGGTAATGACGACCAAGACTTTGATTCCCAGAAGAGCCAGGTNTGGTGGCATGCCCTGGCAATCCCAGGACAGCCTGTGGATTCCTGGATCGGTCAGCCAACCAGCCTAGCCTGCTTGGTAAGTTTCAGGCCAATGAGAAACCTTATCTCAGGGGTGGGGGTGGGGGGTGGGGTGCCTATAGGGGCGGTGCTTGAGGAACAAAACCTGAAAGGATAAGTGTCCTCTTGGCTCAACAGGTGTACACACACACACTCACATTCCTCTCACCTTACCCTCTCTCAAAATAAAATCACCCATCTGTGAAATGGGGAGAGTGTCATTACTTTGGGCAACTGCTAGGAGCCGGCACAGCTCTCTTTATATCGTGGAGTTTCTAATGGCGTGAACTAAGCTCTCTAGCAGGCTATGAGCGTCCTGAGGTTCAGGAATCGGCTCTGAGCATCAGCGCTCCTGCTGGGCCTCTGGAATGCTGGCTGAGCTCAGATCACCTTTCTGGACCAGACCTCTGCAGAGGACACTCAGGCCCCTCCAGCAATGCCCTGGGAAGCAAGCAGTGCTCAGTGTCAAACAGCTGTCCTGACAGACCTTGGCTGCATGACTACCATCAGCCCCAGCAAGAAGGCCCCACGAGCTAACAGCCACACTGTCCTCTACACAAAGCTTGATGGAAAGGTAGTAACAGTTATTCTGGGCACATCTTACTGAAGAAATCTGGATTCTGTTTATCTGCAAGCCACAGGGGGACACATGTGCCACAAGGCCTATCATGTCCCAAAGAGGGGTGAACATTCATTCACTCATTCACTGCTTCTGCCCTTTCCGTGGAGCGTACCACCTAGGAGGGCACACAACACAGCAATCCATAGGACATTCCTTCCATAGAAGAACTTCTCAGTTCTCAATAAGCACAAAGATGAGACAAATTTCTCGCCCTCTGGCTTCTGTCCAGTAGGAAAAAATTGCCACATACAATTGCTGATTCTCACCAAATGAAGCTATACAATGTATCAACTCATGGAAAGCACAAACTCAATAGTAGTGGTTTAACTACATCACCTGAAATACTATGGTGTTTTCTGTGGTGACAGCTTTATGAGGAATGTAAAATTTTGTGAATTCATTCATGTAGGTAGGACAAATGTCCAAAGTAAACAAAGACAGTCAGTGGCTAAGGCTTGCTTGTGGGTTTGTCACAGGATTCTCAAAGTTAGATTCCTCTCAGAGCCTTCTCTGGCAAAACCCCCAAGGGTGGAGGACCCATGGGGATCATTTGCAAGAGCCACTGGTCACTTCCCAGATGGCTGCATCACCCTGCACAGGGATGCTGCCCTCGGATGACTCAATTCCTCAGCCCCTAACTGTACTGCTCATTGTTCACTCTGTAGAGAAATCCAGTTCCTTTACTGCAATAGCTTGTTTTACTTCCTGCAAGGGCAATGCATTTATAAACACCTCACTCAGTTCCATAGATGTTTAAGGAGAGAGTAACTCAGAAGGCCAAATGACAAGGACAGAAGAGAGAGAAGGGGCAGAGGCCATTTTTACTTTACTAGATATACCTGTTGGAGAGTAGGGGCANCACTGTCATTTTCTGGGCTATTCCGTTTATGCAGCCNTCTGCCCCGTGCCTGTTAAGGCATCAGAGGGCTACCGTTTTCTTTCTTTTTCTTTCTTTCTTTCTTTTTTTTTTTTGGTTTTTCGAGACAGGGTTTCTCTGTGTAGCTTTGCGCCTTTCCTGGAACTCACAGAGATCCGCCTGCCTCTGCCTCCCGAGTGCTGGGATTAAAGGTTTGTGACACTACCGCCCGGTGAGGGCTACCTTTTTCTAATATGAACAAGGCCAAGCATGAGCGCATGCGTTCCATTTCCCCTCCCCAATTCCCTGTTATTGTGAAAGACTACGAGATAAGACTCCCTGGTAGGTAGATAAGGAGAGGGGCCCTGTGAATCTCCAAGATAGCCAGCTTCTTACTGGCTCAAGAAGTTCAAGGCCACAGCAGTCTATGTCCCACANAGTTGTGGACCAATCAGCCACCCTTTGTGTCTTCATACTGACCAACCCTAAATTAGGGGAGGAAGTCTCTTCAGAGTCTTTGAAACCCCCAGCTTCCTGCCGCCACCACCCCATCCCCCACCCCTGCTTTGCAGAGGGTCTTTTTCTGTGTGTCTCCTCACACCCAATAAACACCCTTCTTCAGCTGCTGATTCTGTCTGCTCAGTGTTTGAGATTTCTCTGCTACTTGTTGCGTTTCACTTTTCCTGCCTTTTAACAGAGAAAAGGAACCTGATCCAGACCCCTCTGCTGTATCACTTGGAACAAAACAACCGCCTTCCTCCCAGCTCAGCAAATGCAAGACTTCAGAGAGAAACAATTTTGCAAGAACCTCTCAGAACACAGACCTCAGTAAGGACGATACAAAGGTTCGTCCTCAAGAAGAAATTAAACAGCTCTGGCTCCAAGGGAGGCCCATCTCACACTGAAGAACCAGGAGAGGATGGCATCATGGATGTCGTGCTTGCTTTAGAGTCTGTCCATGGAGCTCAGACCTGCGCTGTAATTATATTCTCTACAAGAAAATGTATTAAGTAAAAAAAGCTGTATTTATGTATGGGAAGTAGGCACCCATGCATGCTAGTCAACACGTAGAGGTCAGAAGAAAACTCTCTCTGTCCTTCGCGTGGGTTCTGTGGGACTTTCAGACTTGATGGCAAGCATCTTTTTCCCACTGAACCATCTAATCACCCTCTTTTTAATTAATGTTTTTATTGCACTTATTTATTGTGTGAGTGAGGATGTGCATGCACCCACGTGGAGATCACAGGATAACTAGCCAGAGTCAGCTTTCCACTTCTACCACGTGCGTCCTAAGAATCGAACCCCCACCACCAGTCTCATCAGTGGGNCCNTTTACTTACAGGGCAGTCCCACTGGCACCAGGATCCTGTGATCCTCTTCTGAAGTAGAGCTGGGAAAATTAAACTTAGGCTTCCTTGTGGTCACAGGTTACTAACCACATGTTGATATTTTTTTTCATCTCTGGCCACTTCAATTTGTCCCTTTGTCAACCTCAGCTCCCCCCTGCCCATAGAATGGGGAGGTAGGGATTCTGCCTAGGTCCACAGGAAGCAAGACTAAGAATGATACCTTTCTGGTTTGGTTGCTTACCTCAAAGATGGTTTTGTTCTTCTCTTCTTTCTTGGTGAAGTTTTACATTTTAACATTTCAGTTTCCCAAGGTTCTCCATCCCACTGCTTTTACTACTTAATGAGCAGAGACTATTCTGAAATGATTATCTTCAGTGCACCTGCAGCTAACCAACATCGCTTTGCATAGAACAAGAAATGCCCCAGAGAATTGCTGTTGGGTGAATGAGAGCTTGCTTCTAAGGAAATCCACTACTTTCCCCGCTGCCCCCATGGGCTTCTGTGTACAAAATCTAGGGTCAGGCAGCTGCTTCAGACTGACAGAATCCCTGGGGAGGTCATGGCAGGGAGGTTGGAACCCTCACTAGAACCCAAAGGAAGCGGTGAGATCCACCCAGTAAGGGCCTGTTTACTCTTATGATCGTTCAGTGTGCTGCACTCCCTTGTGATTGGTGTGTGTTTCTGGATATGTGATAGGGTTTTAAATATTGCAAAGAATCCAAGGAAAAGTCAACATTGTAATGTCCTCACCTGGCTGCTTAGTCCCTTCCTCTCAAAGCAGGAGGACTTCTGGCTAAATAAAGCAGACTCCCAGGAGGGTTTGTTCCTGTGGAGGTGGGTCTTGGAGTGAGAAGTGAGGGCTCCAGACAAAGTGAGAGTAGCACCCTAGCCATCACACTCTCTCATGCCACCTGAAGGGCCAGACCAATGAAGAAAGGCATCCCCCAAGGCTCTGGGGAAAGGATATCTGAACTTGCCCCAACCCCTCACTTCAGCCTCCATTAGCATGGTGGAGGCAAGGCACAGTGGCCATTCCTCTATTGAACCAAGCCTTCACACACATCCTCAATGTCAACTTCACAGAGGAAGACTCTGCAGAAAGTACACATTGGGGCCAGCAGAAGTTCAGTGTTTCAAAGACATAAGGCGCATGGGGGATGCCAGGCAGGTGATACAAGGTGTACACACTTTAATAGGAGAGGAAAATGTGTGGAATCACACATGAAGTGATACCATGTATGAATCCAGGAGGGATGGGTAGCACAGAGAGAGACTGGCAAGACAGAGAGGCAATGTTGATGACCTCTAGGCAGCATCTTTGCAGTGAAAAGATTGAGTCTAGATTGTGGAGGAGGGCAACAGTTGCACATTAGACATGACATTGTGCTCTGGCCATAAGAAGCTTGTCATCATCTGAACCATCACTTTTGGGAATCCTGAGCTGTAATAAGAACTACTTCACCACTTCTAAATGTGACCTAACAAAAGGGACTAGCGTGGCACTTGGTGTCCCTCGGGTAGGTAATGCCTTGAGGTGAACAGGACCCAGGACAGCTTGACTTACCTCTCCCTATCTGCTCTCATAGACTTCCTTGTTGTCTGTAGAAAGAACCCATCAATGGCAAGGCCACCAAGGTCTCTTCAATGCAGGGACAGCCCCTCTTGATGGCACCCACACCTCCCTGAGAATACCTGCTCCAGGGGCAACTTGGCATCAGCTGGCCAAGTACTAAGAATTTTTTCTCATAGGAAAACTATCTCCTATAAAATCCACACCATTGCCAAGGGTAATCATGAGACCTCAGACAAACTACAGGACAACCCTGTAGAGACTAAATGACTATACTTAAAACCCAGATCGCCCAAACTCCAGACTTCAGTGAATAATACACATGCTCACAAAAGCAGCACACCACTGGGAAACACTACCTGCAGGCAAACGGGGTGAGGAGAAATAAATTACTCACTGCACCATCTTCAGCTCCNTTATAATTTTCAAACCATTCAAATCTTGCATCTAGCTCTGGCTGTGATGGCTGTCAAGGTCTCATTAGCAAGCTTAGATGAAAGAAGGCCCTGACCTGACAAAATGCTGGATCCAACATGAAGCTCCAAGATGAGGGCACCTGTTTTGCCCTCCCTGACTCTAGACAGCTGTGGCTGCCCTTCAAGGGTCAGCCCCTAAAGACTAGCTACCTGTCAGATACAAGTCCAATGTGTAGCCTATGAAACCATCTCCCAAGCAGGGCTTCTATCCACCCATTTTACAGAGGACCCATCACTTCAGAAGCAAGCCCATCCTGTGGTGGCAAGCAGCATTAGATAGGCACCCACCACCCCATACAACTGGACGGTCCTCACCTCAGATGGCATGTATAATAAGAAGAAGCCACAGGGAGAGGAAGATGCAACATTGCAGGTGAATTTTGTTGCCAGGCAATAAGCCCTGCTGACCCCAACTCCAGAGGATTCTGGGAAGGGTTATGGTAGATCTAGAGTTCTGCTCCAATGACCTTCCTCAACTGTGGAGGCCACGACTCCTCTGACCAGATGGACTGTTTCTAGTTAGCACTCCAAAAGTCTTACACCAAGGAATATACAAAGCTACTAACTTAAACCTAAGGAACATCAACTTACACGTATAGGCCCATCCCCTTTCTTGCAAAACAGCAACCTGAATAGAGACCTAGAAAGCCAGTGGGTAGAGTGGTGGAAGCCTGTAATCCTAGGTACTTGGGAGGCCTGCTCAAAAATAAGGATGGGTCAAATATGAGGTAACTCGGTGGTAGTGTTTGCCTAGCATGTGAACGAGAGGCCCTGGGTCGACTGCCAGTATTGGATCAGTGGACAACGAAAATGAGAATGTTCTTCCCCAAAGAGACAGGTGCAGGCTGCAATGGAACAAGAAAAACAGCAAGCAGCATGTACTTGACAGAGCTTTACCTGGGACAGACCATGTGAGCTCGACTCCTGCCNAACACATTACCCAGCCCATCTCCCTCAGCATTTAAGTCTTAGGTTTTGTGGATTCCTCCATGTGACCTTGTGCAACTAACTCAGTTAACACCTATAATCCTTTGTCTCTTGGGTCTGCAGCTGGGAGATAAACTTGAGGAATGTACCAATATGCAGGAAGAGCCTGAGGCAGAGCAGGTGCCCTCCCTGAACACCATCAACCCTGGACAGCCTGAAGGCTGGTCACTCCCACCCGACTTTCCCTTACCAAGCCTTACCAAGGCAACACCCACCCCTCCTCAGGACAGTCTGCAGTGGCCACCAGCCCCTTCTGCTGATTGCATTATCACTGCAAATGAACTTTCCCAGCAACTCTCAGGTCTGAAATTCTAAAATCAGAGCCAGGGGAGGTCTAGCCCACAAAGCATCTAGGACAACCAAGACACATGTTCAAAGTTCTTACTTCCAATGTGACATTCCTAAGCAGGGCACTCACTGGCCACTACCCAGTTCCTGGAGGACCACCCTGCACGGTCTACTGACTCACTTCTCCCTCCCCCGCCAGAAAGAAACCAAACGTGAAATTATTTCCTTTTTCTCACAGCGCCCCCCAGAGGAATTGAACCATGCTGACGGAAAAGGCCAACCTTTCCAAATATACTACAGCCTTTTGTTATTAACAATGTGTGAATGTTGTTCCATTAATTGAAACAAACATGACATTAACTTAAGAGGCTAATAATGAGAAAATTTGGTAGGAGACATACAGACACATACCATTTTCTCATTTTTTTTCTGCCAAGTCTCAAATTGCTCTTAAAAACAGTATTTTAAAATAATTTTTAGCCGGGCGGTGGTGGCGCACGCTTTTAATCCCAGCACTTGGGAGGCAGAGGCAGG
>LZPO01052247.1:1203498-1219647 GCA_001675575.1 Neotoma lepida
AAAAAAAAATAATAATAATAATAATAATAATAATTTTTAGATTCAATTTTTAAATTGAGTTTCTTTCCTCCCACTGTCTCCCTGTGGTGATTTCTTCCCTCAGCTCACTTTGTGCAGAGAGGTTATTCCCTCCACACTCAAATGCTCAATGTCCCAGGAGGGGTCTATAAGTCCTCTAGATAGTTTGTAGACACATGGGAGGCCATGGTGTGAGGAAATAGCTGGGCTGGCAGTCTATGCATGGCACTAGAGGTCCAGGGGTTTGGAACACCCTGGAGAAACCAGGAAACACACACCACACTGTGTGAACTGCTGTCTGAGGAAGGGGCAGTCAGCAAGCAAAAGTCAGCCACTTGTGTGGTTGGCTCNAGCCCAAGCAAACAGGAAATCAATCCAGCATGCCAAGACTCCAACTGTTGGAAGAAGGTGCCGAGATGGAAGCAAGCAGAAAGACGGCAGTAAAAATCCCAAGACTCAAAGGAAAATAGAGCAAAGGCCACCACAGCCAGCCAAAGAGCCCAAGAACAGACAAGTAGGCCAGGTTTCCAGAGGACATGACAAAAAGGGAGGCTCACTAGGGTGGCTGAGGAAAATAATGGCAAATAAAACCTCGAGCCAACAGAAGCAGAGTCCAATAATCCTCCTTCCAAGAATGAAAAGATGGGCAAACGAATTCTACTCTGCAAATTATGCAAACAAAGATGCAGACCACCATATGAAACATGTCTCCCAACTTCTCTGCATAGATGGCCTCTGAAAGCTAAAGCCACAAACAGAATGAAGGCAGGAGAAGGAATCTGGTGACTTTGCTACGCAGGAGGGTGGGTCAGTGCAGTCAGCAGTTCCCAGATGTGACAGACACAGCAGAGCCTATGCAAGTAGACCAGGTTAGGATGTGTTCCTTCCCAGTCGTGAGGACACAATCCCATATGCCACAACCAGTCCCAATTCAGCCCACACAAGAAGGCAGCAAAAGAAGGACGAGAAAGTACCAGATATCAATTTTGGGTTGTTCCCAGCAAGTGAGGGAGAGCCCAAAGCTATGGACCACTGACTACCAATGGAGGTGTGCCCCCCGCCAACCACCTGCAGGTTTCTTGAGAAGCACAGGAACAAGCCTGAGGCAACAGGGAACAGGCTTAGGGTAACAGGCTCTCACTGCTGCAAAAGCTAAACCAGAGAAAAGGTTTGCTTTCTGAGACTCAGTATGCACCTGCCCCACGCAGNATATTGCGCTTCAGGACTAATTATCTTACAAGGCCTCAAATCATTAACAAAAACGCTGATTACTGTTCTGGCAGTCATTATTTAAGTCATTACTTAAACTGATGGATACAATAGATAGATAGAGAGAATGGCAAACAGCTGAGAGCCTACCTTCAGAGAACACACCGTTAGGGAAGGACCACAGCCATAGTGGATCCAAAATGGGCTCACCGCAGCTTTCTTAAGTGAACCATGATTGATGAATCAGTCTCAAGATTTTTTTCTTCACTGGAAAACTGCAGAGGCCACTGCTGTTTGTACAGACTTGCAAATTCATCTTAATATTGGTGATGTTCACTTTAGAAAAGCTCAAATATCCCCGATTTCGTCTGTGGGATCCACATTGCTTACCAAGGAGCATCTCACACAAAATGAACATATAAAAGAATCAGAAACCACCTGGTAAGTGACACTTCTTTACAGTTCTATTTGTGTGTGTGTTTATGCGTGTGCACTCGTGTGAGTGCAAGCAGGCATGAGGATAACCCAGGGTGTTGATCCTTGCTTTCCCCCCTTGTTTGAGATGGTTGTTTGCTGCTGCATACACCACCCTAGCCAGGTGGCCTGTGACTTCCCTGGGATTCTCTCATCTCCGCCTCTCATCACACTGTACGATCACTGAGATTAGAGACACGGTATTTTATATGGGTTTCGGGGATCCAAACTCGGGTCCTTACACTTGTGTGGCTTATCTACTGAGCCATGTCTCCAACCCAGCAAACACTTTTTATGAAGCAAAGCAAACAACCTGGATTTGTGTAGGGATTTAGACACAAAATGAAGCCTTGACAGATTTCAACAAAACCGTTCTTAGAATATAGGTTTGTTGGGACCAGACATAGAAAACGGCCTGTGTTCAGACTTGCTGCTGGGTGCAAGGGTCCACACACATGATGACGTATGAGTGGTCCAGGACAAAAGACTCATTCACTATGGCCAGGGCTGAGCTGGATGCTATGTGATACCATCTGATTGAGCCTCAATGACAATGCTCTTAACTCTACAGTCCAGATGTGGACCCCTAGCCCCATCCCCTAACTAGTCAGTGGCTGAGACACTGACGAATTTTCTAAGAACCATGAGTACCAAAGGCTCTCCCAGCTTTGAGCACTGCTGATGTACTGGGTTGGACAATTCCTTGTGGTAGAGGCTGTTCTATGTATTGCGCTGTTTGTTAGCATTCCTGACCTACACACCCTAGATGCCAGTAGCAGCCCCAACTCTGGATATGCTAATACCATAAACCAGGTGTGGTGGTGTGCACCTGTAACTCCTATACTTGGGGATGTAAAAAACAGGTGGATCAGAAGTTCAAGGTCATCCTAGTTCAAAGTGTGCATATATGTGTGAGACAGACTTGGGGTGACAAAGGATCCCCTATACACAACCTGTCATAGGAATCTTGCTGGCAGTGTCACTAAGGCCAAAAAGACCTTGCTGGAAGCTATCCTTTACAGCAACCACTGCCTTTTCAACACCAAAATAACTGTGGTTCAGGGTACATTGTGAAAACAAAGCACTAAATTCTTTCTCATCCTTCAGTGATTGCTTGCTGTCCCTTTAAGAACCTTGCATGCTACTTCCTGCTGCCTTAGCCTTTCCACCAGGTATTACATATCACCCCGAGGCTGTTCTTCCTCAACAGTTGCTGATTCAACAAGATAGAGAGATCTAAGTAGGGGAGATGTCACAGCCACACAGCTGGAGTTAGCCAAACCGGACTAGCCTCTGTCTGGGAACCACATGCTGCCTTGCAGCTGAGTGTACCTGGCCTTTCCTTCAACACCTGGACGTTCTCCCCCTAATCCTGACTTGCTTTTTCTGACATGTCTGCCCATGAGCTCCAAGGTCAGTAGCTGTCTGCAGAATCAGGAAATTGTCTGACTGCCCACCACCAAATGCAGAGCCCAGGACACTGAAAGTGAGAGAGATTCTGGACCCACCACACACTTACCNGAAGTGGACTCTAAAGTGCAGAAGGTTAAACCACCAGACTTCTACATGAAACCAAGAATGGCTAAGGATCTCAGGTAGACCCATCATGAACTGAACTTACACGTAAAGGCACTGACCACAAAATATGACAATAGATTTGGTTTAGAACAAGAAAACGGGCTCAAGAGATGGCTCAGCAGTTAAGAGTGTGTACAGCTCTTCCAGAGGACCCAAGTTTGGTTCCCAGCACCCACATTGGGTGGTTTATAACCACCGGTTACTCTGGCTCTAATGGGATCCAATGGCTCTGTGGGCACGTGTACTCACGTGCCTATACTCACACGTACACATAATTAAAAAATAAAACAAATCTTTAAAAGAAAACAACAAAAACTATTTTAAGACAGTGAGAATGCAAAAGAGAAGAATATTTTAACACAAAGCATCCAACATAAGCCTTGTAGCCAGAATCAGCCAGGAATTCCTACATTTCTAGTATGGTAAGATTGGAATGTCTTCCTAAATACAAGTACAGAGAGGGCTCTCCATAGTCCAAAAGTTGCAAGGATGATCCAAGGATGGTAAGAAAAGAAACGGGGGCCCAAACGCTGGCCCCTTTTTATCTGCTTTCCTTCCCTTTTTTATTTTTCTGTTGTGGACTTGCTGAGCATGAGGGCCTCATCATGCTGGACCCTTTGGCCTTGGACTTGTCAGCTTTTGGAATTACAGGCCAGTGAATTTCTGTTCACTNTAAGTTATGAGCCTACATCATTCAATCATAGCAGCATAGAGCAGATGATGGCACTGTAAGAAAAACCTCCACAAACCGATTTCTAACAGAGACTGAAGTTTGGCGGGTACTGCTCAGGAGAATGCCAACACAGCCAAATAGGCCATTAAACAGGGCCTAATAGCATGAGGAAAACACAACTGGAAATGCCTTCAAACAGTACTACAAACGCAGCAGAATCACTAAAACNATCACTGGAGTGCTAAGAGGTGGGAGGTTATGAACAGAAACTCCCGTGTGTAGGTGGCAGAACTGGGCACTTGTGCCTCAATGCCAACTCCACAGAACAGAATGGAAATACAAATGGTAATACAGCCACAGAAATACTATTAAAACGACCAGTCAACATTATTCTTCTCTTTCTTTCCTTCCTTCCTTCTTTCTGTTTTGTTTTTTGAGACAGGGTTTCTCTGTGTAGCCCTGGCTGCCCTGGAACTCTCTTTGTAGACCAGGCTGACCTCGAACTCAGAGATCCGCCTGCCTCTGCCTCCCGAGTGCTGGGGTTAAAGGTGTGCGCCACCACCGCCAGGCAAACATTCTATTTTCAGTAAAGGAAAATACAAGATGCCTGACCAAACAGTCCACATCCTCCCCATCTCCCTTTCTGTTCCCACATTCCAGAGAACCATAAACCAGACAACCTTGTGAACAGGGACACAACCCACCAACTCTGGGCACCTCATGTCTTCCCTGGACCAGAATCTGCCTCAAGCAGGTATATTTCAGACTCGGCACACTGCCTCCACACAGTTGGGGCAAGCACCATGTTATCCCTGACAGGGCAGAAAGGGCAGCTAACCAGGGTTCTGGCTCTAGTTTCCCTAACAAAGATTTCCTCACTCAGCTAAGGAGGTCCCACACATCCCCGACAGATTGACCTAAAAGATGGGCCAGTGCCACGTTTTGGTCTTGGAAGCCTCAGATTCTTCTAAGAACCTTTGTGAGTCCCTCACTCTGCCATGCTTCTCCCCTCTGCACTCACCCACGTCAGCCCCTAGGACCTGAGAAGCAGAGCCTGCTCCCAAAGCACAGCTCACTAAGCGATGGTGCGGTACACACACATCTGACACCAATGCCAGTCAGGACAGTGTGGCTTTGGGGCGGCCATGGGGGAGCAGGGTTGAGAGGGTTATGCCCACGCAGGCAAGAGGCAGCTCTGTTCCCAGGAACGCCCTTGACCCTCCAGATTTCTTCACCTGAAGAGTGTGAACTTGCAAAATGCTGTTTCCTCCCCAGACCTCCCTCTTGGCTTTCCCCCTCTAAATGGTCTGTTCTGCCAAGAATCAGCTGTCCAGCTACTTCCTGCTAGCCTACTAATTACAACAACGAGAAATAATCCCATGGTGATGTCATGCAAACTTTCACTTCCTGTAGTGAATGAATGAAAAGGTTGGGCCAACGGCCATGCCCAGAGTGCATCATGCCTCCATTTTGGAAGGAAACCAAAATGATGGCTCGAATACGCCATGAAAGCTCTATTTACAGAGGCATTCTGAAGGTTTTCTAAATCACACAGAAAATGAGGTGTGCGGGATTGGGTAATGGCTCATTTAGTGAAGTGTGTGCAGTACAAGCCGAAGGACCTGAGTTTGAATCTTCAGCACTCAGCAAAGGTGTGTGTGTGTGTGTGTGTGTATGTAAAACCACAGCACTGGATCACTGGAGGATGCTCTCTGACAGCCTAGCTCCATGTTCAGTGAGACCCTGCCTCAATGTTAAAGTGGAGAGTGATAAAGTAAGACACTCAATATCCTCTGGACAATGGTTCTCAAAGTGTGGGTCGCAACCCTTTGGGGTGGATGAACGACCCTCTCACAGGGGTTGCATATCAGATATTTACATTATGATTCATAACAGTAGCAACATTACAGTTACGAAGTAGCAAGGAAAATAATTTTCTGGTTGGGGGTCACCACAACATGAGGAATTGTATTAAAGGGTCACAGGATAGGAAGGTTGAGAACCAGTGGGCTACTGTGCCTCTTCCATAAGCATGAATACAACACATGTACCCAAAAGGTAGAGTGACAGAGGTAATCATGTGGTTTCCATATGCACGGGCACTCATGTGCACCTATATATATACATGCACACTTGCAGGTATCAAACCACACACACACACACACACACACACACACACACACAGAGGACACCACTACCAACAAAAAGCAGCTAGTTCAGGGGAAGAAAAACACTGATCATGTGGAGACGGACCCAGAAATTCTCACACACACACACACATACACACACACACACACACACAAAGCCACACTTTCTTAACACATGCAATGAGATGTGGGACTCCTGATATGTATGAGCTGAGAACTGAAGTCCCTTCACCTGAAGGGTATGGAGACAGCTATGAGTGACAAGGACACACAAAGACAGGGGTTTCTTTCTCTTACCCATGTTCCTAGAGTAAGAGGAGGAGCTAGAGACAGGGAAGGAAGGACCAAGTGCCAGGCTCCAAGCTGCCTGGGCTCAAACAATAGCTTTACTCAGTCCCCGCCCCCACCTGACCTGGTAGCCAACACCAACCAGAGTTTAATCTTCTGAAGGGATCAAAGAATAAAGCTGTGCCCAGTAACATGTTCTGGAAAGCTCTATGCTTGAGATTTTCAACAAAAAGCGCTTTCTCTGTGGCAGACAAACAGGAACTTGCCCAGAAGAATAAATAGAAGAAACCCAGGTTAGCTGATGAAATTTACCTTGAAAAGGCTGTGATGTGGCTGGAAACTGTGTACCAGAGATTCACCCATCACTTGCCTCATGCAGTTAGTCCAAAGAGGCTACCGCTTCTGATATTAGCGTTCCTGGCCAATGGNGATCAAGAACCAAGCCTGACTCTGGAGACAGGCACTAGTAGGGAAGGGAAGTCTGCTAGGCTGCCACTCATTCCCCAGCCCAATTCTAAAACCCTGCTGTGAACTTGTCATCACAATGCCTCCAGAAACAAGTTAGAGCCCTTCTGAGGAGGTGCCACAGGCTTGGATACTGAGACTGACATTAGAGGGAGCATCTAGGAAATGCTTCCCATGGGGCCACCTGTTTCTAATATGCCTGAGACTGGCTTTTAAAAAATTTATCCAGAACTCAGATCTTGGTACCATTTATCTTTTTATAATTTTCATTTAATTTTTTTGTTTTATGTGTGCGAGCATCTTGCCAGAATGTTTATATGTGCACCATGTACATGCCTGGTGCCAGAGGAGGCCAGAAGAGGGCATTGGATGCCCTGAACTAGAGTTACTGAGCCACCATGTGAGTGCTGGAAACCAAACTCAATCCTCTGTGTAAGTGCTTTTAGCCACTCTAGCTGGTATTACCAATTATTACACTCCACTGAGAGCCACCCCAATTTTGAGAGCTACTGGCCCTATAACCACCCCAATATTCTCCTAACTTCTACAGCTTTTTAAACCCAAATCACACCTCCAACCTCTGACTTCGGGAATATGGCACTTTGAGTTGATGGAAGGTCACAAGCAGGCCAGGCTATGAGTAAGTGAGGCAAAGGCAAGCAGAGCCCACACTGGATGTTGCAAAGACGGATGCATTCATGAGGATCTTTAGATACCTACGGGTGTCCTAGCTTTCCCCTGAATCTTAATCTGAGCCTCATCAATGGAAATGTTTCTTTCCACCTGTTTCTCAATCATGGAAAGTGTGGATCTTATAGACCAATTTAAAAGAGGGGATGGGGGGAGACAGCACTCCCTAGGCACCTGCCTTCAATGATAGTCCTTTCAAACTTCCCTGGGATTTCAGGAGCCAGTATGATGTCACCTGGCTCTGTGGGCAGGTTCTTGGTTCACCTGACCACCTGGCCTGCAGTAAACAGAAGTACCATCTTGCAAACCTTTCAACTCAGAGGCTGGTAGGCATGTATGCCTCCAGCAGGACAGAGAGGCATACTTCTATAACCTACTCGTGTGACCTTCCTGGCTTAAAGCTACGGTCCCCTCAGTACTGGGGACCTTATAAATATCAGGTTATATTTACACATAGAGACACATACACAGTGACTGGCCTTCCTCAAGATAAGAAAGAAAAGGGACAATATCATTTTGAAACAGTCCACAGTGCATAGGAAATCATATCAGCGTTTGGATGTGAACACCACGATGGGTTAAGGACAGCTGTCTATTAACTATTAATTTTCCTGAAATGTCCCAGTATGGACTAACTGGCCCATTCTCAGAAGACCGTGTGTTCCCAGTGACAAAAGATCCAAACTGTCAATGTTATTCCTTTGCATAAAATCAGCTCCAAAATCAGGGCTAGGGACTACCTCAGCTGTGATTTTCTTAACCAAGCATTCGCTCAGATGAAACAGTGAGACCGACAGAAACCACAAGCTCTTCTTTGCTGAAAACCACTTCCACCACGAGGCACCAGTGAAGAAGCACTTACACCCTTTCCTGTTGATTTCCGATGTTTTAGGTAGAATTTTAAAACCTGAGCTGGCACGCTCTATGTCCATTACTGNTCACCATGCTAAATGGTTCCAAACCTGTCTGTACCTCAGCACTTGCCATGATCCTGTCAAATAAAATCTTCTCCTGAGTTAACACTGCTGAATATTTATGCATCTAATATCACAGCTTTCTGCAAAGTGCACAAATCATTTTAACAGAGTGTAAATTCAACTACCATGAAGGCATTTTACACTCTGCTTAACTTTACTAAGAGGCAGGTAAATCAGGCTTCCATAAGTCTACTTAAGGAAACAGAAGTCAAAACTTATAAAGAAATAGACCAATTTCCGTGGATTAGGGAGCAAACACATGCCCACATCCTCCACCAAGAGTCTACTCTCTTGCCAAGCACAGAGCAGTGCAGCAGGACCAGGGTAGTGTGGAGAGAGATTGGGTCTTCACCATACACCTCTCCTCTCTATATACATCTGGGTACTGTCCTCCTCACTATAGAATGATGGGGACCAATCAATCACNGGCCTGGAGACGTCCCAGCATCACCTAGGGCTGACATCTGGGCTGTCTTGAGTGTCTGTCTCACTTGGAAAAACAATCCCCTCTGNTTTTTTCTAAAGTGAACTCAACGCCCTAAAACCAAAAGGTCCCCAGATGCACACAAGCAATATAAAAAGAGAAAAAGGCAGAAGAAGACATTCATGCCCACAGCAGCTGAAGTCATAAATTATTTACAGAATGAGGGAATGTTAGCCATAGCCCATCTGGAAGGGCCTGATGGGTCTCAATCTGTGGCCCAAAGGTCGACAGCAGGGGCTTCAGTCTGAGAAGTCAAGAACCTCTGAATTCATCACTAATTATGGCTTGCTGACACAGCAGGTGATGCCATGCGTGTCACACCTACCAGCAAGGAACACTCAGCACAGCCTCCTCCATCCCTCTATCCCCTATCCAGATGCAGCATGACAGATAACTGCACATCTTCTTCCTTGCTGGCCAAAGAGTTAAGACATGACATAAAGACACAAGATAACACAGCCTATCCAAAGAAAGTATTGGTCAAATCTGAACCAATCTGAAAGCCAAAACAAAACACCTAGGTATAACACATGAACTAGACGAAGAAGCCAGGAATCCTCACAGAGTGTGTCCAAGTTAAAGGAAAAACGAAAGCAAGACAAAACAGCATAGCAATATCCATCTATTTAGCAATCACCATACTACAGATCAGACAAGCATGATCAGTGTTGAGAGGTTGAGGGTTGGTGTCCTGTAAAATTATGACATAGCCCCAGAGCTTTACAGTTGAGAAAATAGTAAGACATCATCTTTACTGTGTGATCCAAGTTAACTTCTCCAGTAATCAGACCAAGTGGACCACACAGCTTACGAGGTGGACCAGGGACAGGGCCTGGCCATGCTGCAGCCACGATGACTATCTTCCTCCCCTGGGCAGCAAGCAGGACAGTAAACCAACACCTTTTCCCTATTAAAAACTCAGCCCCCTTTAATCCTAGCACTTAGGAGGCAGAGGCAGGCAGGATCTCTTGAGTTCGAGGCCAGCATGGTCTACAAAGCGAGTTCCTGGACAACCAGAGCTGCATAGTGAGACCCTGTCTCAAAAAAACAAAACAAAGTAAAACAAAAGCAAAAAAACCCAAACAAAAACCTCAGCCCCTCTGGTCANTCTGGCAGACCAAACAGTAGCACCCTGTGGAGGACTTCCTTCTTCTGTAACTATTTTTGATTTTACAATATAATCGAGCCTTATAAAAAAAAAATAAATATCCTTTGCCTCTGCTAGCATTCTCAGTTAATTCTGTCTCCTGTGATTAGCAGCTGATGGTGGCTGCTCAAGTCACATTTGCATACTGCCTCCCTGATCACTGTGCCCCACCCAGGTGATTATACTTCTACGCAATATTTAGCTCAGAGGTCAGCACATCAGGAGAGGCCTGCTTGGAGCCAGACTGAGCCAGACTGGGACACTAAGACTGTCAGGAGGCCCAGGGGATCCCCTGATTACCTCTGCATCTCGGCTGTTCATCCTTGGCACCCATAGGTCTAAATAATGCAGGCCTAATGTTTTACCTATAAGCCAAACTCTCACACCAAATCCACCTATGTGGCAGTCGGGCAGCACATGTCCTCAGCACACTTGTACAAAGCTGGGCAAGAGCTGGGCCTAGTTGCTCAGAACAGCTCTCTGGATTTCACATCTGGATGCAAACAAGGAGTATGCCTTGTGCTGGAGAGAAGGAGTACTGAGGACATCTGAAGCCCACCCCCACAGCCCCACTATAAAGAACATGTCCACGGCTGCTGGCTGAGCACTAGGTAGGATTATGCCGTGCACAGGAACCTGTCCTTCAGGAACATGAGTTGCCCAGACTCAGTTTCCTCATCTGCAAGAGGAACAGTGCCATGTTACTATGGCTATCATGGCTATGCAATCTAAACTATGACTAACTGGGATAAAAGGTGATGATGTGCTCTGAACAGAATCCAGGGCCCACTGGCTGCACTTACTCTCCACAGCCTGAAAACACGAGCCATCCCACAGCTCCAAAGCTACCCCCAGCAACATAGGAGCGATGTGGCTCGGGAGACTGGCCCAGTCATCTTTCTATTTTGGGCCCACAGCAGCCACAGAAAGGTGACTGAAAGAATGAGTAAGTGTGTGACTCATCAGGAGGTGAGCTAGAGGCCACCCTTGCTTGCCTCAGAGGGGCCATCTTGTAAGTAGAACCCTTATATCCAATAGTCACCCATAATGGTCCTCCTGTCTGGGAAGGGAAGACATTGAGAGGTGGTACTCTGGAAATTACCTCCCCAGTCCCACACTTTCAGTTCCAGAGGCCCTCAATAGCTGCCTCCATTACAGCAGGGAGTTCTAGCCAGGTTCTCAGAAGCACCTCCAATACTTGTCCCACCCATCCTTTGTTCCCTGGCTGAGTATACAGTAGATCGGGCAGGTCAGACCCACTCAGGATGCTGTCATCATCCTCCGGGCCCCGCCTACACTTCCTTCCTTCACTTCAACCTCCTGATCCTTGTTAATCTTCTTTTCCACCAAGGTTATCTTGTGATTCCCCACTAACTTTCCCCCTACTCTGCTACCCCAATCAGCCCCAGGGATGTTGACCTCACCACCTGTTACTGCTGGGTACTCAACACCTAGCCATGNGCTCCATCTTCCCCACATCAGCAAATCTTGGCCAAAGTGTATTTGTCCTTGAACACTCCCCAGGCTCNATGAAAACAAAGCCCACTTCTTAGCAACGGCACACCAGGAGAAACCAGGGACATACGACCCAGGAACAGCAGCCCAACCTGGAGCTCCTCCAACAGCCCAAGTAAGTTGTGGCTGGACAGACAACAAAAAGCACCTTCAGCCCTCACATTGCCACCCATCACCTAAGCCTTCACACTAATCCATCAACAGGAAAAAGGAGGCAGATTGCAAACAGCTGCCTAGTCGGAGATCAAGAGTTTTATTTTAGTGGCTAAGGAAGGAAAGCAAAGACCCACCAACATTTTTATTAACAGCACAGTTATATCAGAGAAAACTCCCTCCTCTAAGATCCCTGTAATGAATGCCCTGACAGCAATTTAAGCAGCTAAGTAAAGATGGTGTAGACAGTCATTCTAGCAGGATCCCATCTCCTTCTCAGGCACAGGGCTGACTCTCTTTAGTGACAGTGAAAGAGAGCTTTGCAGACATATGGGGACAGGAGCTACCCTGGGTGCAACAGCAGTTACATAAAGTGTTTAGTGGAGGATTTAGCTGTTGTAAAGATCCTATTAGCCAGAGACAATTTCCATCTCTGACTCCAGGGAGAGCTGGAAGCTTTCTTTCTGAAATCAGGGCAAAGAGCCTCCAACAGCAGTATTGATTTGAGTGCTCTGCTCNGAGGGCAGGAGTCGTGGGAACATCACTCCAGGATGCAGTATAGCCTGGTCCATTTCAGGCTGCCACCTCTGCCGGACTGTTCTCTCTCTATCTCATTCATGCATTCTCTTCCCTAACTCTTACCCATTCTTTCCTGAAAGTGTCTTACTGTGTGCTCCAGGCTAGTTTTGAACTAAGAGCTTCTTTCTTGCCTCAGCCTCCACAGTGTGAGGATTTGAGATGGCCCTGATCTATTACACATCTCATCAATAATCTCTTTCTTTGCTCTCCCCTAGTCCTTTATCTGCATCATTTCCAGATACAATAATCCCTGGCCCCCACCCCGAACAAAAAATAGTAAATCTTAAAACATCATGTCGACCTTGTAATTCACTAAAGACACCTCAATACACCTTGATGGCAACATAAAGATTTAGTATGCTGGCTGTTACTATCATGCTTCCTGCCCCTTCCCCCGCCCCTTCCCTGTGCAGGGCCATAAACTCCTGCTCTCTGTTCATTGACTCTCCCTGCCTGCACTTCCCAGGGGCTCCTTCCTCAGATCTTTCCAATGTGTCTCCTGAAGCTCTAATGTGGTGTTCCCCCTTCAGAGGCCCATGATCAACAGGCCTCCAGAGTGGCTCCTGGCCCACGGTGTATGTCCTGGCATGCATGCTTGGGTACCCCCAAGTTCCTATGGAGAAAGTCCCAGCCCCAGGTGACAGTTATTAGCCCGCAGGTGGGCCACAGGACCATTGTTTGACAATGAATGCGAAGCCCTCAAGATAGAATGAGGGCTCTCCCCAGAGAGCCCCTTTTGGACCACCATCTGAGCACACGCAAGGTGGCCTTCAGCAGACACTGAATCTGCTGGTCTCTTTTATTATTTACTTAGCAATACTGAGAGTTGAACCCAGACCCACATATGTGTTAGGCAAACGCTGAACCACTGAGCTAAATTCCCAGCCTGTTTTTCCCTTTTTATTTTTAGACAAGGTCACAGTAAATTGTTGGGGCTGGCTTTGAACTTGCTCTGATTCAGACAGGCTTCAATCTTACAGCCTCCTGCCTTAGCCTCAGGAGGAGCAACACCAAGACCTGCAACACCAAGCCTGGCTTCTGCTGGCTTCGGTCTTGGACTTCCGGGTATCCAAAGCCTTCAGATTGCTGTTGTCTACAGGCTGCCTGGTTATGACTGTTTTGTATAAGAGCAAGCAAGTCAGACTGAAGCAACTTATCATCAATTTGACATCAAGCCAGCAGGGAAGCAATGCACCCCAGAGGAGTGCTTTGCCTCTAAAACAATCTCAGTGACAGCTTTGTCCAGTGCGGCTGCAGAGCTTGAAGAACTGTGCCTCACATGCATGCATGTGTGCACATGAACACGTAAGAGGCAGGCAGGCACAAGCACACCTGAGTACATGTACACACACACACACACACACACACACACACACACCAATTTCTGGATGAATGCATATGTAGCAAGAACATGGCCTTGTTTTTCTTTCAGCCCCACTCGCAACCCTGAAGATATGAGGACCAGTCATTCCCAGGCTGTACACCAGGCTGGTCCTAAACAGTCAGGAAGATGGAACAAATAGCGACAAGATGTCCCACTGGGACTCCCTGCTGTAGATAACTGGGTCATTTCATTGACCCACCATTCCACCCATAGGCCTCACAACCAATCCCTTTCCTAACATATTTCTCCTTGAGTCTTCCGGCTTGGCTAAAATGTTAAAAGCCGCCATCTAGGGACACACTGAATTCATCTGAATACTCAAGACCTCCATGTCTCTTCAACACAGGATCCCAGGATGTGCACTGATCCTTTCAGGTGAGGCCTGGTGGCCTGTCACACAATCCACCAGCGTGCAAGAAGGTCTGTCTCAGGAGTGGACCAGTGTGGCTCTGTGTCTTTACCTCTGAACTAATCATTTTTCCTGCCCCCAGCTCAGCTGTACTCTTGGGGACAAATGTTCTTTCCTCTGGGCTTCCTGTACCAGCCCTGGAATCGAAGCACTGTAATACTCTGAGTGTAAGCAATACAGTGCTCCCCCCTTTGGCTCCAGATCCCACGAGGAAAACGGAAACAAACAATCCAAAAGCTGAAGGAGAGAAACAAAATACCACTGAGACAAAGACCTACTGTGTGTCAAAGATGCAGCACACAAAATGGCAGGAGTTATTAGTACAAGGAGTAAAAAGTTGATCTGGTGAGTAAGAAGTCAGCCTTCCACAGGCATGGAAGTGTGTTTATGCTAGTGTGGTTATGAAGAACACAGAAGAAGGTGCAAGTTATAAACCAAGACCTGGAGAAGCATGCAAATAGTCTCTTTACCACCCACAGACTGGCTGGAGGCACCAGTGAGTGCAGCCCCTTCAGGAACCTCTGATGCAAACTGAGAGGCCCTCTGAGACCGGCATCACACAATCACTTTAAGTAACAAGTAGAGTTACAAGCAATCCAAAGGGAATATCTAAGTCACTCCAATGACCAGGAATTGCCCACTGTTTCCAAACTGTATGAGATGAGTCAACACTGTCTGGATGTCTCTCCTGGAAATAACTTAGTGCTTCCAGTCTCTAGAAGTCAACAGGCCTGCCCATGACCTCACAAAGTCGCCTTGCATTAAAAACAGAAACATGCGGCCCAGCAACTGCTCAGTGGGTAAAGTGTTTGCCACGTAAGCAGGAAGACTGGAGATTAGATCTTGGCATCTCCATGGGCCAACCTGGAACTCAGCTCTTGAGAAGGGAAGACAAGGAATTCCCAAAGCAAGCTGGCTAGTTACACTAGCTAGTTAGAGCAAGCTCTGTGCGGGTGAAAGATCCTGCCTCTGTATAAGGTGGAGGGCAACTGAGGCCCAGCAAGCATGCACGATCTCCCAGTCTCTAGAAGCCTCTTCACTTTCCTACCCCAAACTTGCTTTCTGCTGCAGCCAGGTGCGTCACACAGTACTGTGGATTTTATAAAACGTCGGACCTGTCTCATTCCAGCTTCCCTTCCAAATAAGCGGCAATTGAGTCACAGCTCTCCTAGGGCAGTTATTTACGCCTCAAAACAAGCCAAAACCTACACAGAGTATTTCAGCGACTGATAATATGATGTGAAATCTGCCTTTGACAGATGTTCTACCAGAATTAAACACACACACACACACACACACACACACACACACACACACACCCCAAAGCAATGTTTGACCACAAAAAGATGGAAAAGGAAAATAAACACTCCTAATGGTATGCTGCTTCTAAACATCTGGAGACTCAAAAAAATCTGAACTGACAGAAAAACTTCAAATCAGGGTAACAAAGTCTGAATTCTCTGCAAAGCTGACCAACTATGGTGACAGCTACACCTTACAGATGTAGGGCTGACCTAGAGAGGACAGTGTGAACCCTACACAAGCCAGGGCATGTGTAGACACAGCCCCAGTAGCTGACCACTCCAGCTAGGGAACAAATGGGNACTTCAAGCAGGCCAAGCCCCCTGGTGAAATCCCTGACACACAGTAGGCTCTTTACAAATGCCCAACCAAAGGAACCACTCCTAGCAATTCAGCTGTTAAAGGGAAGCTCCAGTGGCAGAAAGATGACAGTGTCATCCTCTGCTGGCTCATGCTCAACCAGCCACTTCTGGATGATGGCTTCCTTGGAGACTGGGGCCCCAGGAGTAAAATAGTTTCAGGACTGAGCACCCCAAAGGTAGCCCTGTCCAACAGCCCTGTCTATCACAAAGCAAAGCAGGCTTAACTACAGACAGGTTAACATGCTGGTATGCCAGGGTGTGTGTGTGTGTGTGTGTGTGTGTGTGCGCGCGCGTG
>LZPO01052247.1:1230273-1240900 GCA_001675575.1 Neotoma lepida
TCCATCCCCTACTGTGGCAATTAACTCAGTGTAAAGGGAGAAATTCTCAGGCTCCTGTCATGTGAGAAAATCCAAATCCTTTTGTGTTTCTTCAACTTGACTGTGGGTGGGGGAGGGGGAAGGACAGAGGATAATGCTGAGACAGACAAAGGTATAATAACATTATTATTCTCTGAAACTTTAAGCTCCCTCCATACTTGTGTGTTTCGACATGACCCTTTTGGGGGAGGTGGAGAGAGGAGGGGACAAGAAGAAAGAACAAGAGTAAGATGTGAAACCAAAATTAAGTTAATACATGCAGAGTTGTCCTTCGGTATTCTTCTAGAATTCTCTCCCTAGATTGCGAATCAAAATCTGCATTTAAATAGAATATTTTTAATGTAGAAAAGAGGAAGCCCTAGGGTACAAGGTACTTCATTCAATACCTATGGGCACAACATTGCATTCAAAATGAGATGTGGCATTTTCAAAGTTACTGAATAGATTACATACTCCAGATTGTCTAGTTATTACTGTTTTTACTAAATTCTTCTCTTAATAAGTGTGTTTCTTTTACGGCCAGTACTGTTAATAAAAGTAACTCAGTATTACATCATTCTATCAATTTAATCTTGAGAAAAGATTGCACGATCCCAGATCTCGAAAGCTGTGGGCTCTGATAATTCCAGCCATTATTCAGTGTGAAATTCAAACAGTCGGAATTCATTACCGTTCGTGGTTACAAATCTGCATTTTTAGACTTTGCCATAAAATGCAGGAGTCCAAACCCAGTGACCTGAATCTAACAGCCTTTCATGTGAAGTGGGGGTGCTCACCGGCTTTTCCCCGNGTGCTCCCAGATAAAACCCTATGGTGTCCTTCTCTCCCAGGCTGGGGAGAGAGAGAGAGAGATGGAGGCTGCAATGGACCTCAGCCCCTGCTATGTATGAGATGAAGTTCAAGTAGTTCAAGTGTTGGGGACTTGACCCCACATTCTGATGTGGTCATGGATTTGGAGATGTAGCCTTTGGGGGATAAGCAAACACTGCTGCAGCTGTGAGGATGGGGCCCTGCGATGGTTTGAATGGCTGCACGCCCTAACCAGGTTCTGNAAAGGTCTCATAGCCTTATGGTGCACAAGGAGGCCCTCATGAGATGACTGGGTTTCCAGAGTCCTTGACCCTAAGAAACTTATTTTTCATCCAACAGCCTGCAGTATACAGACAGAAAGTCCAGGCAAATTGTGGGGTCTCAAGCCATCAACTGGGACACGGAGGATGCACGTTATTAGCAGGTGGGAGTCAACTCCACTGCNTGTGCCTGTCACAGGCAATGCCATCATGGTGCCAGCATAGCCCCACAGAAGTAAGCAAGTCTACTTGAACCTGGGGACACCCCAAACCTGCCACTGCTGGGTGAAGAAATATCAACACAAAGCTGATGCAAAGAGAGGACTTACTCCATCCCCTAAGTCCCAGGAAGAAAACACAGCAGTCATGAACTCACTAAAAATGTTGGAGGCAAGAAAGCAAGCATTCTATATTCTTTTTTTGTCTACCAAGTTTTCATTACAATTGACCACAGGTGTGGCACCTTGGAGAGCTGTGTCTCCAGGTGGGAAAATCCCTCCCATAATGAACCCATGGCCCTGCACGTACTGTGGCTGCCACTAGTGACAGCAATGACCTCAAGTGTACCAGGGACTCATCAAGCCCTCTTTGATAGGCTTTCATGAAATCCCAACTGCATGGACAATAAATATTACTATTAATTCCATTTGATATCAGGGGAAGGGGATCTCAGAAATTAAGCTCAAAATGGCTTACTTTTCCCAAGGCCAATGTCATCAGAGGAAGTCAAGGTCCAGGTGCCAGAGTTTCTTTCTTGGTGTCAGGGTTGGCCATGGTATCAGGACTCTGCCCCTCTACCCCTCACCAAGGCCTTGGAATTTTTACCTTCCCTTGCAAACACAAGAGAGAGCATCCAAAGTCCCCAGGGCTGCCGGAGAAAGACTGCTCGGGTGCAATTCCACAAAGCGCTGAGCTGTCTCCCGGCCAAGTTTAGTGCTGCGTCAATCTGCTCTGTTTAAACAGAAGGCTTTCTGCCTTGAATCAGCCCTATAGTGCTGCTGCCCCATAAGCCCANGGGAGTCCAGGGCACAAATCAATATGGATATTCCTTCCTGGAGGAAGCTGCAGCCCGGCACTGCGGCTCGGAGGTCATCCGTGGCTGTAATTAGGGAGCGGCAGTGGGTACCAACGGAATCATGAAAAGCCAGAGCCACGTGCTCATCCAAGAGAAGGTTTCAAACAAATGTGGGATTGGGGCTGTCAGTTACACACAGGAAACACAAGCTTCCAGGCCTCTAATGGCGGCAATACAGGCAGCTGCCAAGCTGGTCCCTGAAGGAATTTGATAGTCATCTGAGTTTCACTCCCAAGGGATCCAGGGCTTAGGGGCTTGGGAGAGCCCCTTAAGTTCTTGTGCTGTCCACATGGTCACTACTTGGATCTAGTCCTGGCAGCAGAACCATAACCCCCTGTTATCTGTGAGGTAGCACGAATCCAGCACTCCCAGGATGGGAAAGCATCGGCAGGCTCCCAAGCCACACTGAGCTCTGATTCCCTACCCTACCTACATGCAGGGAGCCAGGTTATACCTCCACTTTCCACTAGTGGAAAGTGCAACTCTAATCCTACTCCCTTTTGAATAAATAGTCTCACTTAGTTTCACTCACCTGCTAGAAGCATNAGAAGGGACAAAAAGAGACTATCAGAAGAGNTTAACATCCTTGGCTACTTACTGCTCCCGCTGTGACCACACCAGACAATAGGTCACTTCCCTACATTTAAGAAGCATTGGAAATACAAGCATGTGGGAAAGGCAGGGGTTNTTCGGCAGTGAACATCCCAAGTGATGTCCTCAAGAAGACCAAGGCAAAGGGCTGCCACCATCGCTGGAGACAATGGTCAAGGTCTCCGGGATGTGAGATCCCATGTGTCTCCTGTGACTCCTGCCTAAGCTTGTTACCAAGTCCCTGACTTACATGGAAGTGGGCTGTGTCTTTGGTCAACATCTGGAACTAGACACACTGTGACTGAATGATTGAGAAAAGAACAAACGTAACTTGGACTCTGGGACCCTTNTCTAAGGTGTGAGCTATGAGAGACTTCCAAAAGCTAAGCTTACAAGGCAAGGGAAGCAGGCAACTTCACCTACATTCTCATCTCAAACCCACCAACACAGTACAACTGCATTTGAAGAGANAGAGTCTTTCTCTAAATAGATCCAACTGGAAGTTCACAGGGATGACAGAACCAATAGCCCAGCCAGGAGGACAGATGGAAGTGGAGAGCCCTGTGGTGGAGTCGCTGCTGACAGTAAATACAACTATGGAAAATGGGAATCACATACCACTGTCAGGTGCTCTGAATGGCTCTCCAGCCAAGGGTTGTAATTTTTTTAAACCCTTGCCCATTAGCATTTCCCCCTAATGTTCTTTTTGTTTTACATATATGATTACTTTTAACAGCTTCTGCAACTTAACCCCACATGTTGTTGCCATTTCTTTAACAGTCCACTGCTGAGAAAGTGATCTGCCAGCTCCTTGTGCTCACAGAAGCCACATTATGAAATAGGTATAAANGCCACTATTAAGGCTGCTTCTCAGGAAAAGTTCAGAGCTATGTCCCACTTCCCTTCTTTTCACAAATGGTCACTCACAGAAGACATTCTCATGGACTACCGCACCCTGAAAAGGCAAATTACACAGCATTTTCTTTTTAAAGCCGACTATTTATCCTTAGCTGGTATACGTCTAGGGGAATTATCTTAATTGCTGTGTAGAAAGAGTGAATTGCAAAATGCATTCAGTTAGCAGGAAGACTTTATTTGTATGGGGCCAGGTGGGAGTCTCAAAGTTTGCCAAAAATAAACGAGTCAATCAATAAAGAGAGTGAGTGTGCTAGACTGGGGTTAGATGGATGCCAAGGGGAAGGACGGAGCCAGGGGCCAAGCCAACAGCATCCTTCCTTTGGACCCAGATAAAAACATTAGGCTGGAGCCCAGCTCTAGGAGGGCATGGGATTCCTGGTGGCTCTTGGAACACTGCTTTGGAAAACGCACTTGACATTCTGCTCTTTAAGCAAAGAGCAAACAGGGACCTGAAACTGGCTTTAAAATAAACCACCTGTAAGTTCTCTCATCGCTAGGCTATCTGAAGGTAGAGCCGCTGTTAGGGTTTCATAGTTGCCTAGGCTTTCATAGTTGCCAACCACTACAAGTTCAAATTGAAGTCCTTCAGTTCTCTAAGCCGGGCATGTCCAAGCATATCATGAAGAAGGTCCTGCCATAAAAAATCAACTCAAAGTGACTTGACCTGAGGCCATGTTTAAGGCAGGGGGGGGGGGAGATGGCTCAGCAGTTAAGAGCACATTTGGCTCCCAGCATCCATGTCAGGTAGCTCACAAATGCCTGTAACTCCATCTCCAGGGAATCTCACACTCTCTTATGGCTTCCATTGGCACTACATGTTCAAACCCATACTTGAAACACACATGTATATCCAAATTAAAAATAAAAGCGAACTTTTACAGTAGGTGTCACTGGTCTTGTGCCAGCAACGTAATGCTTAGGTGATGAACTATCCACAAGAAATAATCCTGCTCCGCTCTATTAATCACATGTGGAAACCTTAATTTGAAACTCAGCTAGAACTTTAATAAGAAAGCTTATCCTCCTGCCTCCACACTTTACACATTAACATACACATCCACAGCCCAGGGCTCAGACAAGAAGTTTCANTTCTCAACAAGTCAGATCTCCTCCTCACACCCTCTCCTTTCCACTCTATGGAATCCAAGCTCCGTGCCTCAGGCAGAAGGGCAGGGAGGGGTCACAGATGTTTGCATCTAGTATTCCCACAGAATATTGTGTGTGATTCCTAAACTGACTGGGGAGACCTCGGGTGGATCATGAACTTGTGTGGCCAGTTATCAGCTGGCTATATATAGAGAGAGGTCCTGAGTCCCCCCACAGCCAACCCACAAGAAGCATCCAGAGGCTGGCCGTGAACCATGTGCTGGCCTCTCACAAGCTTAGGCATGACCTAGTGCCATTACACACTTGAGAAATGAACCTTCAGAAAGCTCAAAGGCCCCAGAATGTCCTTGCCAATTCCAAATGGATTCTCCCACCACAGGTGACACTGACCAAACCATTGTAGTGCTTCTCAAAGACCTCACCCAGAAGGGACACAAGAAGGAACCTAGGCTTGGGATGATACCATCACCACCCTCAACCCCAGGTCTGCAGAAAGGCTCCCTTGCAGACGAGTGGATCAAAGTGTTGAGTTCTTCACTGATCCCAAGGGTCTACAGATTAAGAGAGAGNTGCACCCAATTCTTCAAGAAGGCTCTACATGCCAGTGAGCAGATCTGCACACCACAGAGTCTCAGTCCTGGTCATTAGGGAAAGAGGTGACTATCTCGGTATCTACTAGAGTGTCCAATTGTGTATAGTGCTAAAAGAAGACAGTTGACTGGGTTTACTGACAATGCTAAATAAAGCCTGCAGGGAGGAGGGTCCCGCGGCAGGAATCCCATGCTGGCAGAGAACCCTAGAAAACACACAGAATTCTGTCCCGTGAGTGACAGTGAAAATTGAAGCTATTTCATCTGTTTCTTCTTCAATCTTGAAGAAAGCCAACAACAGGATGGGGCAGGATGGGGCNGAAGACAGGGGCACTGTTAACGTAGCAGGCAACCAAACCCGTCAGGAGGAGCCGGGAGCCTTGGACTTGAAAATAACATGGAGGATCCCAGGGGCTAGTCCCATTCAGGAAGTGACACTTGGATTCTAAAATTGTCAGGAGGAAGAAGTGTGGGTCTACCAACACTTCCCATTTATTCTCGGGAGGCTGGGAGAGCTTATCACGTGCTTGGCTTCTGCTGGGGACTTCAAGTTACAANAGGAGCCAAGGGCTCCAGCTGCAGAACCTCTCCACAAGGAGATAGCTCTACTCCTCTCCTCCAGCATGCCCAGCCTTACCCCTAGCTCCTGGCTTACAGACTTGTACATTTTCTTTTCAGCTTTTCGTTTCTCACCCGAGTAGCCTGACATAACTCCAGGAGGATCACATGTTCTTCAATAGCCACTGCAACAACTGGAATTAACAACTAGCACCCAGGGTGCTGAAGGCCGGCCGGGATCTCGAAAACTAACGCACTGACACCTCAACCCACACCANCGGATATCAGGTTTTAGGCATTTGTTTCTAATAAGGCAAGACTGTTCTTTTCTGTTTTTCATGAAAGAAAGGTAACTTTCTGCCAGAAACGGAGTAGAAGCCCAGTGTCTAGAGTGGTGACCTCACCTGTACCCAGCTCATTGGGTCAGCCTGGCCTGGCTGGCATGACAGACCATGGCAAGACCCTCTTCCACCACACTGAGTGACCAGCAGCAGAACTCTGTCACCTCTAATGGCTTCTCCAGGGATCCAAATCTATATCATGATCAAAATACAGTGCGGGGCTGGAGGTGGCTCAGTGGTTCTGAACACTTTCTGCTCTTGCAGAGGGGCCAGGGTTGGTTCCCAGCACCCACAAAGCAAATCACAATTATCTTTAACTCTAGCTCCAAGGGACCAGATGCCCTCCTCTGGCCTCTGCCACCAGGATTCTGCCATTGTTTTATGTAACAACAGCTAAGGGCTCTGATGTGACTTCCATTCTTTTACATTTACAAAAGTGCTTTTTTTCCCAAACCCAAGATGAGAATCCATAAAATACAACAAGTGTGCCTCTGAGGAACTGCTCCCCAGCCCAGAGGTTCCCTGACCCAGGTAAGGCTGGGTATGCATCTGTAGTGGACCGGANACTTGTGGAAACACCACAGTTTTCAATAATAATTTACAGTGCACCAGCCCAGGTCCACAGCGACTATGGAATCCTGAGCCAATAGCTTTGGCACAGGTTGCCCTAGGGTAATGGTTCTCAACCTGTGGATCGTGACCCCCTCTGTGCCTCACATATCAGATATTTACACTACAATTCATAACAGTAGCAAAATTACAGTTATGAAGTAGCAATGAAATAATTTCAGGGTGGTGGTGGGGTGTCACCACAACATGAGGTATTAAAGGGTCAAAGATCTTGGAAGGTTGTAAACCAGTCCTAGGGGAATAGTGAAATGTGGCCTTGAAAAGTGGAAGTCAAGAAAAAAGTTGAAAGAGGCTGTTCTAGTTAGGGTTTCTATTGCTGTGTTAAAAGATCATGACCATAAGCAACCTGGGGAAGATACTATTTCAGCTTATACTTCCACATAACAGTCCATCATTCAGAAGCAACAGGGCAGGAACCTGGAGGCAATAACGGAAGCAGAGGCCATGAAGGAGTGCTGCTTACTGACTTGCTCCTCACAGTTTACTTAGCCTGCTCTCTTATTGCACCCAGAACCACCAACCGAGAGGTGGCACCACCTACAGTGGGCTGAGCCCCCCCACATCAGTCACTAATTAAGAAAATGTCCCACAGGCTTGCCCTTTCTTTCCAAATGACTCTAGCTTGTTTCAAGGTGACATAAAACTAGCCAGAGCAGAGGCTATTGGGCTTTCCCCCTATGTCCTCCCCTACAGAAGGTTCGTGAATAATCTAAGTCCATCACCACCCCCATCCCCAATGCTAAGACCACCAAGCACTCCTGTGTTAGGTGGCCAATGTGAGCGCCCGCCCACTTGATCTAAGAATGTCTGGGAAAGGTCTCTGCAGTCAAATGAAACTGAAACTTAAGAAGGCATGCAGGGCGGGAACAGGGGCATCTCAGCCCACACACTCTCCTCCTTCTTCCAACACCCCAAAATGAAGCTCCTTATTGACAGGCACGAAGCTGGGGAGGCATCTNCAAGCCTAGGACTGCCTGGCTACACTGCTGTTCGCACTAACCTTGCTCCATGAGAAAGGAAAGGAGCCACCCNAGTAGACCCTTTCTCAATCTCTAACTCTATAACCTCCCTCTGCCATTTTGTTCACACTTGAGACTCAGCTTGGTCCCCCTGGGGTCACCACTTGCTGCTCCTGGAAGCTGAGAAAGCCAGGTTAGAGGCCACAATGCAGGCTATGACTCAGCTGGGACNATCTTGACCACAGCTCGAACCTCTAAACTATACAGTAAGAATAACAAGCTAGGCTCACGATTGACTCCCCATTTTTGAATGACATTGTTAGTTCAAGGGGAAAATATTTTTTAGAAGCACAGGGGTGGGGGGTGCGGCATGGCAGGAATCAATCCCATCGCAGAAGTCGACACTTCTGAGACTTCTGAGCAAGACCCAGATTTTGTGTACGACAGCAAAAAGCATGTTAAGNGTAAACTAAGAACCCCAAACCTCGATGCTAGTGCAGGACTGAGCCATGCCCAATCAATATTCTCTCTGCTACATGCCTCCTCCACCTACACCCATAGTCCCCATCGACTCCCTCACGGGGGATGAAATCATTAGTCACAAGACATCCCCAAGGCTGGAACTCCAAAAGCATAAGCACCATTGTCATTGCCAGCCAGCCACTGCCTTCTTGAGGACATCCATCTACCATCTTACAAAGTAACTGAATGGCAAGAAACCATCTCCCTAACTCATTTTTATTCTTTCTAATTAATACGTCGAGAAGTCCTACTACTATTTCCATCCTGACTCCAGTTTCCTTGTAGGATAATTTCTGCTGACTTATCTCCAGAGAAGCAGCAGCAGCACTGGACTGTAGTGCTTCAGAGTTAATTACATGTATTTTGCTTTGATAAATGAAAATACCAGATGCAATTAATTGAAAGACAATCAATATGATCCCACTATGAGACATCCCAGGAAGCACCCAGAGGCCGCCAGCGATCCATAGTCATCTGCTAATTGAAAACACCTTCCAAAAGGGATTTTAGAAGACTCAACTTTTACCTGGAGATGTTTTACAGTAACTCACCAATATAAATGCGTCCACGAACTCTACAGCTCACTTGATGGGCTGTCTGTCTTTTTAAGGGGGTGCAGCTTCATCGGTTTACAACCATTTACNGTGCTGAAACCCTGAAAGACAATGAGTCGAGTCAGTGAGGATGAAACACCGATTCTGTTTACATCCAGCCATCCTTTAATTGCATTTTTCCAATGCCTTCAACTCAAAGCTACCAGGTTATTAAATGGTTTCATTAAAAATACTATTTGTCTTGCTGTAGCTGCACAGCAGATCAAATTAAACAGTGGAGCACCAGAACAAATGGACCCTTTCCATCCTCTCTGACATGAAGCCAAGAGTGCAAAACCAGGAAGGAGATGGTGTCATCGGCGTGAAAGCGTCACTTGGCGTCCTTTACAGGGCCACATAGCACACCAAGGGACCAAACAATCAATACCGTCAAGCAAAAAGTATTAGCAAGTGTTCTAAGAAATATAGAATAATAAAGTGCATTTCATAAGCTCCTGGTTTATAAGTGCTATTAGCATAAATGCTGACAACTGCTAATCTACTGAAGTCTGAGGCGGCTGCAGCTGTCCATTAATAGAAGGCATTTTAACTCACTACTGAAATTGATTACCCAGTTAAGAATTCAATCCTAACGTTCAATAAAAATCGCACTTTCTTGGCAAATGCAATATGAGGCTAGGTATTGCATTAAACAGCACTCACACTCATTTAAACCCAGGTAGGGGGAAATATATGGTACCATCCCAGTCACCTGACCTGCTTCTCTTACAGGCAGAGCAGCAGCAGGGGTGGGCAGTGAAGTCAGTCCTGTGACCAAGAGGCCTGCAAGCATGGCCAGGTGTCTTACTCTATGGCTTTTCCATGAAGATGGAATTCCACTACTGGGGGGTTGCTACACAACTACAGAGCCCACATATGAAGGCACCCCGCTAAGAAAGGTGAGNGACACACTTTATATTCATGAACTGTTGCCCCCAATCCACCCTCCCCCAGTCTCACCACTTAACCTGGATTCCATTATTTGGTTAACATANATCCTTACTATCACCACAAACAAACAAACAAAACAAAATGCACACACCAACGAAAGCCATGAAATCATTAGCTTCCCAGCTAGCCATGACTTTTCCAACTATACAATTTTAGGGGGCAGAGAGGGACAGGGATCTCACTGTGTAGCCCTGGCCAGCCAGCCTCACAGTAACAGAGATCCTCTGCCTCCAGAGTCCTAGGATTAAAGGCGTGCACAGCCCTAGTCTCCTAGCCCAGCACTCCTCATTTAAAAGGCCTGGCTAACAGGCAGAGAAGTTCACTGCCCATTGCATATACACACCCACACCCACCTTACAACCCAGACTCCCCAGTTTAAGGAAGGTGGTATAATGTAGACATTGCAGACTCTCTCTCAAGTGTCAGGAATGGAGGGACATGCATAGCCTCTGAGTAGTCTAGAGCAATGACAGAAACATCCCACCACAGCCAAAGAACCATCCCTCTGAGGTAGCAGTGTGCGTCTGATGAACTTCTACACACTTCTTTTTTTTTTGGTTTTTCGAGACAGGGTTTCTCTGTGTAGCTTTGGCGCCTTTTCTGGAACTCACTCGGTAGCCCAGGCTGGCCTCNAACTCACAGAGATCCGCCTGCCTCTGCCTCCCGAGTGCTGGGATTAAAGG
>LZPO01052247.1:1242872-1254474 GCA_001675575.1 Neotoma lepida
GAAAAAAAAAGAAAACGATCCTGAAAACTAATTCTTCTGCTGTCCATCATAGCCACTTGGGTATCACTACACTTAAGGTCAACACCCTCCTACCTGGGAGGTCCAAAAGTGTCAACTGCAAGAAAGACAACATCCTCTGGGAAGTACTTTGCAACTCCAGGCTTTGTGAAGCATAAACAAATTGAGGAATAGGAAACATATTCAGGGGGCTTTAGATTAAGAACGTAAAAAGTTAGCCAGGTGGTAGCACACACCTTTAATCTCAGCACTGGTGGATTTCTGNGTTTGAGGTCAGCCTGGTCTACTACAGAGTGGGTTCCAGGACAGCCAGAGCTACACAGAGAAATCCTGTTTTGAAAAACCAAAAGGAAACAGGGGGAAAAAAAAGCCTCAACAGCCATGACTTGAGAACTACTTTCCATGACTTGAGAACTACTTTCCACTAGTGAAAACTGTAAGGTAAGCCTTGGAACCACCTGAGTAAGGAAAAGAAAATGCCCAAGCCTCAGCTGTGTCTCCATAGACTAGGTGACAGGAAGCACTATCCTGGGAGCCTCAATGATGGGGCATTGGGAGGCAGGAGCACCACAATCTCATTGGCTCATGGAGGGTACAGGGATAGCAAGCAGGTGGGGAGTCTCAGCGGTCACTGGAAACAAGAGATGTCCTTTGATTATTGGGATCTGCTACTCAGGACTGGTGATGGCCAAGTTTTAAAAGGAATGAAAGTCAGATCCATGCGCGACAACCCACACAGCGATGTCATTTTGTGACTTCAAGCTGAGTTTCCATACCCAAAACTGCCTAGCTTACCAGAAAAGAGAAGGCAGCTACTGTGAGCAATCTGACCACAGGCTCCCAGGGATGGGGTGGGAGGCAGTGTCTATAGGTACTAGGTAGACTGTAGACCGTACAACCACCTTCACTGGGAACAGAGACATGAGGAATGTCTGTCTGCAGATCAGGATTCTCTGAAAAAACAGCCCAGCTCAAAGAAGCCGGACCCACCGCCAAAAAATTCACCAGGGCCCCTTTTCAACCTCTACCTAACACCACTGAAGAGTGTCTCCCCTCTGGCCTATCATTCCAAATAGTACCCAGGCCAAAGTGACCAATAAGGAGCATTTCCTGCTGGAAAAAGTAGATACAAGTCTAGGTGGAACTGGCAGTGACTGAACCAACTAGGCACCCTGTCCACCACAGGCAGTGGGATGGTATCCAAGAGGCTCGGCACTAGGCACCCACCAACACTCAGCTGAGCAAAAGACAAGGGGCCCAGGGTAGAGTCAGCACAGATGTCTCCAGATGTTTGGTGCACAGACTGGTATTGTAACAAGAAAGAGGGTGGCCACCATCATAAGATTCTGCATTAAGGTTTGGGAAGGCACGATGGGAAAATGGATATTCATGGCTTTGAGGAGTCTGCAGGGCAGAATCCTCACACAGCAGTTGGGGGACATACTGGTCATGTAGTCCCTGGAACCATCTCTGAAACTGACGTGCTATCCCTAATCTGTTACTGAGGATCAATGGGACAAGTGGTCAATACTTACAGAAAAGTAAAATGTTAGGTAACATTAAGGCTACTGTGTGACTTATACCATATATTATGATGATACAGATTTCAAGCACTCCAAAATACATAAAGATATAGGAATACCTATAGGTCAAATGGAAAATGAGAGCTACAGAACACATTCAGATTTTTTTATTTAAAAATATTCTCAAGATGGTAGTGCACGCCTTTAATCCCAACACTTGGGAGGCAGAGGCAGGTGGATCTCTCTGAGTTTGCGGTCAGCCTGGTCTACAGAGCGAGTTCCAGGACAGGCTCCAAAAGCTACACAGAGAAACCCTGTCTCAAAAAAAACCAAAAAAAAATATATGAATATATATATATATATTCTCTTGTGAATCTCATCTTTTAATGTATACATATATGCATGAGACAGGAAAAGTGTTATTTCTCCATGATGTGATTAAAAGTGATTTTTCTAAAATATATAATGGAACAGTTATTCATTATTCATTTTAATTTTCTTCCCTGCTTCCCTGTGTGCTCCCATGTTCTGCAAAGAGCATGTGTTTCCTGACATCAAGAAAATGCTGCAAGTGGCTAGGTCAGGAGGGACAGAGCTGAAGCTGAGGACAGAGGTTCCCAGGCTGCCTCTGTCTTGTTTTCCAGCCACCTGGACCCCGACTTGGGATGTGAGTCCTTAAAATAGCTGCAGTATGGCACAGTAAATTATGAAAGAAACGGGGTGTCCTTCACAGAGTTCAAGCTCCTACAAAATGATACCCTTCCTCTTGGAAATTTCAATTCAGAAGTCAGAATCACAGTGGTCAATTATCCGTAAGATGTGGAGAGACAGCCTTGGAACACTGGCATTCATGAGGACAGTAATTTGTAAACGCTAAATGTTATCCTCATTCGCACAATGAGTCAACGCAGACATGGCTGAGAAACAGCTTGAGCCAGGTATGGTGGTACACCCCTGTAATCCAAACACTTGGCTTAGACAGGGGGCTATGAGTTCAAATGACTAACCAGAGCCAAATATCAAGTTCAAGGGTCGCCTTAGCTATACATATATAGCCTCAAAAGACAAGCAGTATTCAAATATTTTATGTGAAATCAGATTCCCAGGACTTGCTGTTTTCACCGATCTCAATGNAGCATGCCAAAGCTGGAGGCCGATGTGGCTTCTACCTGAAGAACCACACAGACAGACAGCCCTTGCNGGACTTGTGCAGCAGTTAGGTACCCCTTGCCATTCTCAGAGCTAATAAACAATGCTGAAACCTAACAATCCTTTCGACTGTATTCAGTGAAGAAACAAATGAAGAAGAAAACTGACAGGGTGATGGGCTCTTCTTATCCAAATCATGGTGACTCAAAAACCCCACTGGAGCATCTGAGAAATGGGACATGGTGTGGAGGGGCTATAGAGATATCTAGTTCCCTGGGCACCATGCAAGTCCCACAGAGAACCTACACAGGATGTGTGTTATACCAGTGTCTATTTCCAGGCTAGGATACTGTTACCAATGGGGAGAGGGAGGAGGGAGGGAGGAAGCTGCCATCTCAGGGTATTACTTCTGCTACATCTATGTGAATCTAACAAGATAATAAATAGGGCTGGAGAAATGGTTCAGTGAGTAAAAAACTCCTGTCATGCCTACGTTCCAATTCCCAGAAGCAAAATAAAGTGGGGGGGGGGTAGCAAGAACTATAATTCCACCACTCTGATGGTTGAGATGAGAGGCAGACACAGGAGAAACCAGGGAGGTTCTTGTTGACAAACAGAGGCACTGGACTGGTGTCACCGCCTTCTGGCACCTGGCCTGTAAGAACACACAGCTCCCTGAACCCTGACCTTCTTCCACTGGAGCTGGCACTTCCCAGAGAGCCAGCCTGGCTTGTTTTCTTTCAGATGCTACTTCCCAGTTACCCTGCAAGCCACACATGACAGAAGGCTGCTGACTCGGGGCCTAGGAAGAGAGAAAATAAGCTCTTGGAGCAGCTGGGTGAGTGGGCCCCTTGGAATCAGAAGTCCAGTCCCTGATCCAGCCCATCTCAATCGAAACTACAGGCAGCAGGCTGGAATTGGCTACAACTGTCCCAGCCACCGTGTGTACGCTGGGCTGGCTGGCTTCCAATGCCCAGCTCACTCAAAGAAAGTTCTGGAACTGGAGTGTTCCAACAGATCGCCAGGGTCAGTGGAGCTGCCTGGCCCAGAGCAGACCCATGGTTATGCCCGTTCCTCAAGCAACTCATGAACCCAGTTGGTGGCCTCAGCCTCTGTGTCAGCCTTTTATTCCAGGCAAAAGGTCTGTCCTCCCACATGTTCGCTGCCTCCCTTTTAAGGAGTGGAGCGCTGGCTCTGCTGCTAGCACTCACAGTAACTTCCCTGCTGATTCAAAGAATCCAAAAGAAGAAAATTACAGGAGCGTCCTTGCTATTTCCGCCTTCATTGTCTTCCGGCTTGCACTTTTCTCAATTCATCCCTCCCGAGTTTATCCTTACTATNGCCAGGCAACAATCATGAAAATACCTCTTTCCCCAAAATGCTTGGTGACGTAAGGTGTACGGACCAAAAAAGGATTTCAATACTAATAGTCCTTCTCCCCCTAGATTTTTATGAAACCTTAAATGGCTGTTTTCTTGAATAAGTGAGCCACTTTCAGACCAGCAGCATCACTTGGCTCCAAAGCTGCTGGGAAAAAACACCCATGAATTTTCCACATGAATAAAAATTACATTCTACATAAATTAAATATATAATTTGATTAAACATGTTTATGTCTTTGTGATGACATTTAAAATAGAAGTAATCATTTTCTCTTTTTTTTTTTACAAGAAAAACTCTTTCAAATATAATTCGAAGCTGTCAAACCAATCTTCTGCTACAGATCTTTTAAATGTCACATACCTTCAAAAGGAGATGGCAGTTTCCTTTTAAATATGCAACTCCAAACAGTGTGCTCTGAATCAAGACTGTATTAAAATACACCGCTGGCATTTATCCCGACTTAAGTAGCGCCCTTTCCTCCTCTCCCCGGGTGCATGGGCTTCTATGCTCAATGTGCTTAGAAGCCCTCCAGAGGCACCCCTCCCCAGGACAGGCTCTCTTGGTTCAGAGAAGTAAGTGCCACAGCAGTTGGCTGCAAACNACAGAGCTTGACACCAAGCCACACTCTTCATACCTTAAGAGGGCAAAGGTGCCCTCTGCTGACTCTAGTTCTTCCCCCCACCCAGATGGCTTGAACTCTGTGTAACCCAATTTTGGCATAGCGTTGATGGCCCAATTGTAAGACAGTGTTAATCAGATGCAAGGAAAACTCCCAACTCATTCTCCTAAGTCAATGACCTACATATTCAATTGCTTATTTGCCATCCCGGTAGCAAACACCATGCTATATTTAAACACAGCACAGCTATCTTTTTTTCTAAAACGCTTAGAGACAAATAAGCCTTATGCTCCAGCCTTCTTCCTCTTGTCGGCATCAAGAGTTTAGGGAACTCTAAAGAGCCCACTGTTCATCTTTCTAACCCCGGGGATAGGAAGAACCATTTCCATAAGCAGCAACATTGCCACTGCCACTTTAGCAAATGCAGTCAGGTTCCCTAGCACCTGGCTCACAGTAAGTGCTCAGAGGGAAAAAAAAAAAAATAGGTGAGATGACTTCAAGTTAGTTAAACACAGGTGACAAGCACCGTCGCAAAAGTGCACAGCATCTATCAAGGCAAGGACCAACATCTGATTATCTTGAGCCACAAGAGATGAAAAGAAAAGGAGTAGAGAGTGATAGTGATGAAAGACCAGNTGGAAACCACAGCTCAGTTGCTACCATCTCTTACTGTTTTCCACCCAAGCTTCAGGAGGTAGGCGAACAACTCAGCTAGCAACTGAGGTGTCCGGGCAGAGTGTCTGGAAAACCAATACACCCAACCCCCAACCCAGATGCAGATACCTTCACCTCTGAAGGAAAAGCAGCACATGGGGTAGAGCTTACAGGATTACACACCATCAAGAGAGCCAACCACATGGACTAGTATGGAGGGGGAGGGGCTAGGTAGGCACACCTCCCTATGGAACTCAGGGAGAGCCAGAGGAGCTAGTCAAGGCATCAATCACAAGCCCCAAGCAGTCATCCTGAAGATAACAGGATTTAGCTAGCAGTAGTGGCACAGACTTGTAATCCTAGCACTCAGGAGAGACTGAGGCAAGAGGATCAAGAATTGGAGGACAGTATGGACTATATACTTTGCCTTGTGGCAAAGAACCTCCNAGGCTGTGTGGCAATGCTCTGGGAGGTCAGGGGGAAATTGGGTCGCATATGTACATCAGAATACCAACAGTAAGTACTACTCTAAAACCACGGAAGGTGCAGAGTAGAGGACCAAGAAAGGAGGAAGGAGGGCAATGAGGAAGGAAGGAAAGAGAGGGAAAGGAGGAGGAAAGAACAGTAGCAACTACCACCAAAATTCTTACTCAAGTTCTAAATAGGCAGTCATGAAACTTAACAGTCAAATCGGATTCCAGTCACTGGGCCTTGAAGAAATCCAGCGTGTACAAATGCCAGANAGGCAGGGAAGAGCTCTTTCTCTTTTGGATTCTGGCAAATTTCCTTTCCTGAGTGCCAAGGCCCTCTCATGGTGCAGAGGACTATGGCTTGGTAACACATTCTGAAAACTGGTGTTTGGTACATCCACAGCTGCATAAAGAGCTGTGGATGAGATGGAATGCAGGATAGGGCCAGGCCCATCAGCCCAATCCACAAGCCCTTCACTCGATCCTTCCCTATGAAGGCTCCAGTGCTTGCCTCCACCCTGCAGAAGTCACCACCTCCTCTCCCAGGAACCAGCATTCCAATACTTGACCTGGCGATCAACCCATGAATCAAACGGCGTCTAATATTCACACATAGCACATGAGTGTATGATCATTGGTTTGACCTTACCAACCGTGTGACATACACCTTCAACGGAAACTGTGCTTGGAATGCGGAATCTTGACCTTTCCCCAGGCCAGTGATGCGTGCTATAGCCTTCTGTTAAGGTAGCAATGGGCCTCCTTCCCTCCTGTCCCAGCAGCTGGGACACCTGGCTTTTTAGAAATGGAACCGTGAACTGGACTGGTTCTCTAATCCTACTTGGAATCGAATGACCCTAGAAGGGGCTCCTCTAGGGTCACCCCCTTCCCTCAATATTGTGCTTCTAACTTTTTCTGAGGTCCCAGATATAAGCCAAGGTTGTGGAAATGCAACCCTAGATAAGTGGCTGGTGACAAAGAACCTCACAGGTTGTGTTGGCAATGCTTTGGTGGTGGTGGTGGGGTGTCAAGTCGCATATGTACATCAGAATACCAATCACATGTCTCCACCTCAGTATGGGGAATCACAGGCCTGAACCGCCACACCCGCATTGTATGTTAAGTCCTCAGAGTGGTTTCTGGAAAGAGGAAGGCTATAAATAAGTAAAATGGAACCATTCAAGGTCACTCTGGTAACCCTATAAAACATGCCTCAGAGAAGGCCCCAGACAGACCTCAGGAACAAGACTGTCATGCTTCCTCTAGGAAGCTTTACCGGGAAGCCTAGCATTCTGATGGGAAGAGGCAGCAGGAAAAACAAGACAAGAGGCAATCATACAGAATAAGTAGGAAAAGTGAGTGTGCTCTCCCAGCAGAGACTCCACACCCTACTACTTCCAACAGAAAAAAGGGCGCACACCCTGAAACCCTCCAACCAAGGAATAAGTCAGAGTCCTGGACTTGCTCCCCAAGTCCAGCCAAGCAGAAAGCCAGAATTCCAGTAAGTGGATTACAAAATACCTGACTTTTTTTTTTTTGACATAGGGTCCTTAACCTTCGACTACATACACTTGAAAATATGTTGATTGAAGGAAAAAGTATACACCATGCCAATGTACATGATACTGTGTGTGTGTACTGCATGTAATATACATACGCAGTATTGTATGGAAAATTCTAGAACAAGCAAGACTAATCTTGTTGGGAAACCCAAGCTAAACCTACCAACCAGCCTACCAGCCAATCAGCCAACCAGCCAACCAAACAAAAAACAGTGATTGCCTATGGTAAACTTGGAGGCTTTAGAGGACACGGTCCAGACAAGGCCACCAGGGAACTTTCTGGATGGAGCTGTTAAGTTCTATATCTTGATGGGGTCCAATATGCAAGAGTACCTGTCAGAACTCATTGATGGCACACTGATGAGCAACATAGGTCATGTGGCTGCTCTGTTCTCAACCAATCCCCACTGCAGCCCATTAGTACTTCCTTTACATGACAGGAAGCTGAATAATTCTAGGTGAAGCTGGGCTCTGAAATGCAGCCCAGTAATGTGGCTAAGATCAAGCTGGAGCAGAGAGCAGAGGTGGAATGTACAGTGCTGGCAGGAGAGCCTCAGGTGGCTGAGCTGTGCTCGCTGTAGATTGACACTTGTAGCCAAAGGTCAAAGAGTTAGCAGCTAATATTCCACAGAAACCTCAGCAGCTCATTAGGTGAACCATTCACTCATCAGATCTTGGGAATGAAGACCACTGCAACAACCAAGGACCAGCAGTACTCTATGATGAACAGAACAGACGCATGACTTTCAGGGGCTCCTGGTTAAATACTGAAGGCCATACAAATGCAGGCTGGAGAGATGGTTCAGTGGTTAAGAGCATTGACTGCTCTTCCAGAGGACCTGGGTTTAATTCCCAGCACCCACATGTGCCTGTAATTCCAGTTCCAGGGGACCTGACACCCACGGTAAAACATCAACACACTATAAATAAAAGAACCCACAATTTAAAAAAAAAACNAAAAACTCAACTTTTGAAGGCTTAATGAGTATAGTAGCCTGCCTATAATCCCAGTGCTGGGAAGTGGAAGACAGATGGGATTCCCTAAGAAAACTGGCTATCCAGCTGAATCAGCAAGCTCTGGGTGGAAAGCAGTGAGGAAGACATCCATGTGTGCACACACGCGCACACACACACCACGTACACATAATACATGGGGTTAAAAAAGACAAACAAAAACTTGAGAATGCGAGGGTGGCAACACACAAGTTTCCACATGGCTTTAAGGCTTGTTAAAGCCAGCCCATGGGGCACCTGGCTCTCCCATCCCAAGTCTTGTCAGGGCGGTGCAGCCTTTTTGGCTCAACAGCTCTGGAAGAGCATAACTATTTCTAACGGGGTCCCTTTGGAAGGATGCTGCTAAATAGCACGTGACTCTAACAAGGCTGCCATTAAATGAAGTGACTTCTCAATCTGAAGTTTCCTTTCCAGGGTAGGTCACATGCAGCTGTACTTACAAGCCTCTCTTAGTACCCAAGAGGCTTTTTAAAGTATTAAGTAGAGAAAATACACGTAACTTCCCAGTTAAAATCGAGTGCAGACACTCTAAAAGGTCGAGGCGGCATCCACTCCATTTTTATTGCCAGATGGCAGGACACTGCAATAAAAGCATATACTTCGATAAAAGACTCAACTGCTGTGACCCTCAATGGAATCCTAGCTATCTCTCTCATCGGGGAAGTTCCTGAAATCACCTAGTGNAGGCTCATCATTTTAGGGGAGGCATCCTGAAATTCTAGGGAAGAAATTGGCCTCCTGGTCTCATGCCCTCTAACCNACATGATTGTAAACAGGTGTGTGTTAGACTCAGTCTCCTCCACACACAGAAGCCAAGCCAAGAGACTCTTGGGGGAAGCTGAGGACCTGGGAGGCAGAGGGAAATTGGCCATCCATGAAGTGTGGTCCAGAGATGGCAGGGGAGCAGGGTAGGAGGCTGAGACAGGTGGATTACACACTTAGTTGAGACCCTGTCTCCAAATAGAAAGTAAAAGAAGTCTGGTGGAGCCAATTTGCCTGGCACATGAGATGCCCAAGGTTCACCCTCAGCACTATAAAACAAAGCTTAGACCAGCATTACTTTATTAACTGCAAACAAGGAAAAACTGCTATCAAGATATGGCATGGGATTTATTTATTTAATGACCATTTGATTCCAGAGATGTTAAAATGTTGTCAACCTGTGAAATACAAGTACTCTCACTGAAGACTTAGGAACACAGAAATCTCTACTTCAGACAAAAACCTGGGGCTCCCCAGGGTTACAAGACTTGCTTGTCACTCCACTGGCAGACTGGGAGGGAGTCTCCAGGCAGCCTCTGAATCAGTGCCTGGAGTGGGGTTAAGCTCCGCACAGCTGCCTCCTGCCACACAAACTTCAAATGACCATGCCAAGCTCCAAGACCTCACACATCCAGACTCCACCACAACAGCAAACCAAGCATATTCTTATCAACTCTTGAATTTTTAAAAAAGCCACTAAAACGTGAGTTTTCATCTGTAACACTTCAACAAAATTCCATGATATTCAAGTGAGAACGGATGATTACAAAAATATCAAAAATAAGAATCCAATTTGGTAAACTGTTGAGTGTTATTTTCACATCCTAATGAATTTAGTTTCAATAAACACAAATCAAGCAGACACTCAAAATTCTAATGGTATGGTGCAACATGAAACTCAGAATGCCAGCTCCAAAAAAATGAACACTTTTTTGCTGAGTATGGATGCCATTAAGAAAAAAAATGTAGGGGGCTGGAGAGATGGCTCAGGGGTTAGGAGCACTGGCTGCTCTTCCAGAGGACCGGGTTCAATTCCCAGCACCCACATGGCAGCTCACAGTGACAGTTAACAGTTACAGCTCACTGTAACTCCAGTTCCAGCAGATCTGACACCTTTACACCAATGCACATAAAAGGATGACTCCATTCAAAGGGTCTCCCTTGTGGTCTGTGTATGTGAACTTGGCTCTGAACAGTGGCTGAAGCAGCAAGGAGTTTGAGACACAGGACTAGGGAGATGGCTCAGTCAGTAGAGTGCTTGCCATAGGGATCTGAGTTCAGATTCCCTGGCAAAGACTTAAAAATGTAGATGTCTGTCCATAATTTTGGTACTGGATGTTGGGCAGGGGGCCTCGGGGAGGGGGAGGGGAGAATAGGTGGGTGGATCCCAGGGCTCCAAGTTCAATAAGGACCCTGTCTCAGAAAAGGTGGAGAATGATGTCTGATGTGTGCTTGCACATGAACATCAGAGCCCTAAGACCCCTTATCCCTGCTGAGGCATACTCTGGGAACAGGTGTCTGGTACGTGCGTAGCTGAGAACACAGCAGGTGGGTCAGCACACAGATTAACATAGAGGGCATCCACCTCACTAGGACCATCAGCATCAAGTGAAGATTCCTGGGCAGCACCACAGTATTTGGAAGAACATGGAGGTGTTAGGATTAAGGCCAAGGTAGACCCAGACTATTCACCTGGATGTATATGCTACAATCTATGTCAAGCCCATCACTGCACTAACCTGGATGTATATGCTACAATCTATGTCAAGCCCATCACTGCACTAAAAGCACCCAAGTTCAAATCCCAGAACTGAACCAACTGACCACAGTATGCAGTTAGCAGTCTGGATACAAAAAACTAGAAGCCAGAGAAACACACTGAAACCCCAGGCACATGCTCTGCAGCCTAGTGGGATGCGGGCTGGGAGCTCCTTAAGCTAAGGCCCTACCCCTGAGAACAGAGGCTTTGGTTTGGAGACTAATCAGAACACATGACTGAACATGACTGTACATCACCCGTCAATCAGTATGTGAACACCAGACCGATCTACTGAAACATTTTCAGCCTCATAAATAATAAGGCAACAAATTCCTCCAGTTGTTTTTTTGCAAAGAATTCTAAAGCCTAACCACTTACCTAAAACAGAAGTATAGCATCTCCTGCCCAATCTGGGGGCCTTGGGGACAAGGATGCCTCATTCCTGTGGAGCCCACTGTATGCAAAGAAATACCCAAGACACTGTCCTTGTATGGCAAGCACACACCACCACATTCCCAAGACTTAGTTTATTTTGCATGAGTAGAAATCTGGGAGTCGCAGAAATATGAAGAAGTTCAAAGGTATGATGACATTCCATAAGAAACTAAAAACTCCATTTCCAAGTAAGACTAGAAAGCCACATCAAAGCTGTGTCCCAGACATAGAACATTTCCCCCTGCTGTGAAAAA
>LZPO01052247.1:1297702-1313466 GCA_001675575.1 Neotoma lepida
TCCTGCCTCTGCTTCATGAGTGCTGATACTGCAGACCTGACAAGACCCATCATATCCAGCCAGGAAATAACACATTTTAAAGGATAGAATAATAAGAACAAATTCTCAAGTAGATTGTATCACCAGCACACTCTGGGAAGTAAAACCCGGAGAGCTAAGTAATTTTCACTTTCTACTTTATAGGCTTTGGGCAATTTTAACAGAATATGTTACTTTTGTGTTTGGGACGGGATGTGTGAGCTTGTGCACGCAAGCGCACTTGTCCTGTTTATGGAGGTCAGACTACAATCCGCAAGCCTCAGTTCTTTCCTTCCACTATATGAGTCCCCAGGGTTGGACTCAGACTGTCAGTCTTGGCAGAAACTGCTCTGCATTCTGAGCCGTCTTGCCAGCTATTTTAAATTAAAAACAAACAAACAAAAACCTTTAACATGTATTACTCCCCACCCCCCTCAGAAACAGGGTTTCTTTGTGTAAGTGCCCCGGCTGTCCTGGAACTCACTCTGTAAACCAGGCTGGCTACAAACTCACAGAGATCCTCCTGCCTCTGCCTCCCGTGTGCTGGGATTAAAGGCGTGCGCCACCACCGCCCGGCAACACGAACTACTTTTACAATTGAAAAAAGAACAAGGTCAAAGCTAACTGTGTAGTTACTATCAACCCTTTTCCCAATTCACTCCCACCAGATGTCTTTTTAGGATCCTGGCTTTTAAGAGAATCAATATAAAATGCACCGGTCAGCAGGGCAGGCTGGAAGCCCTCATTTGAGGCTCTCAGTTCCGGGGGATGCAGGGTGTTTGGTGGTGCCACCCCACACCCAGAGAGAATGTGTGAGCTGAGCTCATGACCAGAGGAGGAGCAGTGGCTTTTGGAGCAGAGCCTGTCTAAGGGGAGTGATGCCTAGAAAGACAGTCTGTCTGATGCTTCCGACAGAAGAGGCAATGCACTTGAGTGGGAGCGCTCTCATGCAAGTGGGCACGACTGTCCATTTTCAGACTCCAGACTCCATTCAGCGGCAGAGAATGCGGGTGACGCTTCTGCTTTGACGGAGGAGATGCTGGGACTGGAGTGCTGCCCGAGTGCGCCCAAGGAGTGGTCTGTATTATCTGAGAACAACGGCATTTACAACACACTTGAAGAGAAGCCTGCTCCCTCACAAACAGTCAATCCCGCTTCTCCGATGGAGCACAGAGCCCTGAGCCGCTAGTAGATGTTGCAGGAACGTCAAGCCTGAGAAAAAAATGACTGTGATCATTTTGAAGGAAGTTTGAGACAGGGAAGCNTCTATTTTTAACGTGGAGTTTAATTAGCTACATCAAGTTCATAATGTAATTTTCTTTTTTTTCGTTCTTTTTGTTGTTGTTGTTTTGAAGACAGGGTTTTCTGCGTAGCCCTAGTTGTCCTGGAACTCGCTCTGTAGCCCAGGCTGGCCTTGACTCACAGAGATCCACCTGCCTCTGCCTCCTGAGTGCTGGGACTAAAGGTGTGCTCTACCATGCCTTTTTATTATTATTATTATTATTATTATTATTATTATTATTATTATTATGAGTTTTTCTTTTTTAAAATAATTTATTTATTTTTATTTGCATTGGTGTTTTGCCTGCATGTATGTCTATCTGTGTGAGGGTATCAGATCTTGGAGTTACAGACAGTTGTTAGTTGCTATGTGGGTGCTGGGAATTGAACCTGGGTCCTCTGGAAGATCAGTCAGTGTGCTCTTAACTGCTGAGCCATCTCTCCAACCCTTATTATGGGTTTTTCAAGACAGGGTTTCTCTGTGTAATAATTCTATTATTATTATTTTTTTAATTACATGTACATATGTGTGTGTTTGCCTGTATGTGCATATGAGTTCAGGTGCCCTTAGAAGCCAGAAGAGAGTTACAGGTTGTAAATTGCCAGAGGTAGGTGCTGGGAACTGAACTCAGATTCTCTGTAACAACAAGAAAGGTAACCAATGCAACATTACTTTATGAAAAAAACCAAGGTGGGCATTTTTAGGGTTCTTGACTCTATTACCAAATACTTCCCAATGGGTTGGATGGGTAAGAGCCACTCCACTATCAGTGTGTGGCCATCTCCATCACAACCAGTGAAAATCATTTGCAATATCTTACTTGGTTTGTTGACATGTGTCTGCAAAGAGGAGTGACAAGGGTCTTGGCTGGGAGGTCTGATGGTTGCTTCCCTCCCCCCTTATTTTGTAAACAGGTCCTTATTGTGTAGCCCTTGCTGGTCTGGAACTCACTATACAGATAAAGCTGGCTTTGAACTTGGATATCTACCTATTTCTGCCTCCCAAATTGTGGGATTAAAGGTGTGCATCACCGTATCTGCCTGGCTTTTGCTATTTTCTTGAAAAATCAAAAGAGGAGGCTGGATAGATGGTTCAGTGGTTAACACCATGTGCTGCTCTTCCAGAGGACCCAACCTTGTTTCCCGGCACACATGTCAGGCTGCTCACAATGGTCTGCAGCTCCAGCTTTAAGGTATCCATGGCCTCTGGCCACCCTGGTACCTGTGGTCATGTGCATATATCCACATATGTGAGTACACACACACACACACACACACACACACACACACACACACACACACACACACCTATACATAATTTAAAATAATAAAAACAAACAACATAGAGAACCAGGAGGCTACTTTTCCCAGGAGTAGACTTACTTCTGAAAAGCTTGCCCAGAGAGTGCCTGTGAGGGGCCTAGATGATTGGGGCTTCCATCAGTATGANGGAGCATTTATCAAGCCTTTGAGCACATCACAAGATTCGGACCAGAGGTTTATTTACTGTAATGTATAGTATCTTCGGGGACCATTGCACATAGATACCAGCAATTAACTCAATCTAAGAATCACCGTTTTTACAGTTCATAGAATGCCAGTCCAACACTCTAATTATAAACATGGCCCAAAAGGTCAGTCCAACAGGGAGCAGGGAGCCTCCTAATTAGGGAGGACTTTCAACACAGACTCAGAATTGAGATGTGGAGGGTCAGACAGGAAAATGCACCAATCTGTACCAAGTCACCCAGGCCAGGAACATGGCACAGACAAATGACATTCACCTGTGCCCGTGAAGCCTCATTTGCTCTGTTCACAAGAGCTGTGGGAAATCTTAAGTGGGGGAAGGGACAGCAGAACATGTGGTGTGAAAAGTAGAGAAGAGGGCTGGAGACAGCCCAGTGGTTAACAACATTTCCTGCTCTTACAGAAGATCCAAGTTCGGTCCTCAGCCAAGAGTGAGCCATATGAGCCCCTCCCCTATCCATGCTGGAGCTTTGGCTGGCTTAATATTGCACAGGTCTGGTTTAGGTAACCGTAGCTGCTGTGAGTTCAGGATGCAATGGCCGTGCCATGTCCCAAAGACATCCATTCATAGCATCCTCCAGCTCTTACATTCTTTCTGTCCCTCCCAGATGCTGGGATTACTATTTTTTTTTCCACCAAGCTGGGCTTTGTTTTTTTTGTTTGTTTGTTTGTTTTTTTACATAGTGTCTTAGTCTTAGTGTTGCTATTGCTGCTGTGAAGAGACCTTGCGACCACAGCAACTTTTATAAAGGAAAACATTTAATGGGATGGCTTACAATTTTGGAGGTTTAGTCTATTATCATCATGGTGGGACATGGCAGTGCTCAGGCAGACATGGTGCTGGAGAAGGAGCTGAGAGTCCTACATCTTGATCCACAGGCAGCAGGAAGTGAACTGTCTCACTGGTTGTGGCTTGAGTAGATATGAGANCTCAGTGTCCACCTCCACAGTGACACATTTCCTCCAACAAGACCACACCTCCTAATAGTGCCACTCCCTATGAGCTTATGGGGGCCAATTACATTCAAACTCCCACACATAGGCTCTGGAGATGAAACTCAATTCCTTGTGCTTTTCAAGGCAAAATTTAATGGACAGAACAGAAAGTATCAGGCTTTCTNAAGTGACTGGTTTTATTTTGCAATTGAGTCCCTCCTTGGGACTCATTAAAATTTCTCCAAGTTCTGAAGAGACAGAGCTGATGCTTTGCCCTGCCNTGACTTTCCAGGGCCTTCTAGATACTCAGGACCCCACACTTGCACCAGAAGACAATGGGGTGACACTNTGAGAAACTACCAAGAAGAAAACAAATAAAGAAATGCAGACTTCTAACCCAGGACACATGCTTGTGGTCCCAAGGATGTCTGTCTTCCAGAAGCAGGAAGACAAAAACCAGGACCAGGCATCTGGGTGTGTGAAATGGCCTTTGTCTATCACTTCTTTTTTTTTTGAAAGAATTTTTTTATTGGATTAATTTTAAAAAGTCTTCATTTCTAAAATATAGTGTCTATCTTCTCCCTGAGGATTTAAACAGCACTGAACACAGAGCTCATGCAATGCTTCCTTCTCCATATCACTCTTGCACCTAAATTATTTAAAAAATCTTACTTTCTTTATAACTTCACTTAATGTTTTTATTTACCTCTCATTTGTGTTATTTAATTAATACCAACAGTATAAGCATATAAAACATCCTTGTTATTTAATGTTGGTCACTTACAACTTACTCTAAATTTCTTTTCCTATGACAACCTGGTTGCGTTTGAACCTAGTAAAATGGAGGTGCATGATGTCATAATGCATTTTGAAATTTGTAAGTTGAATCTGATGTTTTAAATAATGGACAGTATATTTCATGTCTAGTAATCCATGACTTATATATCAATTGTATGTAATATTTACTAACAGTTCCTATATAAAAATACATTTTAAGTGTATGTCCTAGTTTGTTTTCTAATGATGTGATAGACACTATGACCAAAAGCTACTTAGGAATGAAAGGATCTATTACAGCTTATTGTTTATAGTCAGTTATNAATGGAAGTCAGGGCAGCAAATGAAGGCGGCAACCTGGATGCAGAAACTTCCTTTTTTATACTACAGCCCAGAACTACCACTCCAGGGACNGCACTGCTCATAATTAATTGGACCTACCTATTTGTCTATCANTTCTTTGGGCATGANGCTGCAGGCAGAGCAAATGCCATCCTGGGCCGACCACATTTTCTCCTACCTTTTGCTGGCACCAAATGTTGATTGACCCTGGGATAGGTAGTGAAGGAATCTGTACCTGAGGTGAGGACAGGGCAGCCATCGAATAACCAAAGGCTCTAAGATGCCTCCTGGTGGTATGATGTTTGCTCCTGGTGGGAAATGGATTTCTTCTGGGTCATGGCATCAGAGTGACATTTGGAAGGGTTGATGGGATTCCACAGCATAACAAGAGCACACACAGAACGTCAANTACCTACTGGTCCCTAGCAGACATAGTCNAAGTTTCTCTGCTGGAGTTGAAAAACATCTGGTCTGTGTTCCTCTCCTTTGGAGACTGCAGTGACTCCCCAGTTCAGTTCTACCAGGCTGTGACAAAACCTCTCTCTCNTGCAGTAGANGCCACACACAANATAACCACCTTCCTACATCTGTTGCCATCTCTTGTTTCCTTCAGCTCCATCCTTAAAGAAATTTTTNAAAAATTTCTATGTGTATGGGTATTTTACCTGTNTATATGTCTGTGTACCACACGCATGCCCNGTGCCCTCAGAGGTTAGAAGAAGGCATCAGATCCCCTGGAGTTATAGATGATTATGAACTGTCAGGTAGGTGCTAGGAATTGAACCTGGGTCCTCTGGAAAAGTATCTGGTGCTCCTAAGAGCCATCTCTTCAGCCTCCAGCCCTGTTCCTTTTGTCTTCTGCCTGGAAGGCTCACCTCCTCATCTTCATCCAATGTGTTTCCTGTTTTGTTCCCTCTCTGGGGNTCTCTGTTGCCCTGGCAGACCCTTGGCACACAGCACAGGATGGTGTTCCTGGAAGTTTGAGTAGTCTGGAGAAACCCCTTCAGTCTCAGAGCTGAGGGCCGTGGTTTCTGTCTTCCGAGAACTGTGAGCAGACCTCTCCCCCAACGAGGGAATGAACTAGGGTCTCCTTTGCTTTGTGACTTCAGGAGGGCAGTTCCAGAAGGTGACTCCTACCACAATGTCTCCTGTGACAATGTTCTAGAGTAAGTCCACGTGGATTCTTCACAGGCATACAGACCCAAGATCCTTCCTTATTCTCCTGTCATTTATGCCCCTAAACACATAAGGAACATTTGCCATGTGGTGGGCACTGTGATGCCNCTGGGTACAAAGGGATTGTCACAGATCCTGTCATGAAGTCCTTCTAAACAGGAGGGGAGTCAGTCAGTCACAGGACTGACAGGGAGTCAGAGAAGAAGGAAGACAGAGTCTGAGGGTGGCCCAGAGGAGAGAGAGAAAACTTACCTATGGGAAGAAGGTGGCTAGGAAAAGCTTGCAGCCTTGGAAACATTGGTGTACCATCTGAGAAAAGAGGAAGTCACACATGTGACAAATGTGTGAATATATGTGTGACTTCTGTACTCAAGTGACCCTGTTGTTTTTATATGAGTACAAATGTCAGTGTGGATGGCTAGTGCATATTTATGTATCTGTATATATGTGTATAAGGGTGTGTGTGTGTGTGTGTGTGTGTGTGTGTGTAAGAATGGATGTCTGAATACATATTTATGTATCTGAATATATGGATACCAGAGTATGTATGGTATACATGTGTGTGTATGTTATGCTTGTACATATGTACATTGTGAATGTATGTATGTGGGTGTTTACATGTACAATTATGAGCATATGTGTTTATAAGTGTGTATGATCATGCAGGTACATAAGTGTGCACTAGCTTATACATATCTATTACATGCATTTATATATGTTCTGTGTTCAGTATCTATGTGTGTATTATAAGTATGTGTATAAGTATGTGGGAGTTTGGCATGTATGTATATGAGCACACTGTATGAGCATGCATGTGCATTGTCTCAAACACATGCTTCAAACATACGTCTGTTCATAGGCATTTGTTTGTGTGTTCAGTATATACATGGANCATTGTGAATGTGTATGTATGATTATGCACATGTGTGTTTATGTGTATGTATGAATATGCATTCGTATAAATGTGCACTGCCTTAAACCTGTCTGTCCACATGCAGCTGTCTGTGTCTGTGAGTTCAGTGTATACATGTGTACATTGTGAGTATCTGGTAGGGCATGTTGGGCAGAGGAANCAGCAGGTGGTGGAGACATAAGGCTGGGAGTGGACATGGTGGGATATTGAGCGAGAGGTGCTAGGTAACAGATGGTGAGAGGAGCTGAGGATTTTTGCTCCTTGGAGACCACCTGAGGACTCAGGGACTGCGTCTGTGAGTCCCGGAGCATCACTGATGAGTCAGAGAGGGGTATGCCCAGGGCAGGTCAAGTGTCCCTCCCATACTTTTTGTGGCAGAGTGCATGAAAGCATCCACAGACAGGGGTGTTTCAGGTGAGGGACAGAACGAGAAGCCGCTAACCAGTCTCCTGACTTTGGAGGGATTTGGCTTTGGCCGGGAAGTTCGAAAGAACAAAGAAGGAGGTTTGCCCTTAAATCTTGCTTTATCCTGCTCCGATCTTTCCCATAACTTCTCATTAATTCCTTATGGATTCTGCACAACGCACTGCTCTGCTGTGTGGCTGCCTGGATTTCTGCCTCCTGGAGCCTCTGCCCTCAGGTGACCCTGGTGCAGGGGAGGACGGCCCCCCACGCAGGCTTCCAACATCTTCCTGGCTCTATGGAACCAGCCACAGGGCTCTTTTAAAAACTGAGGGCTGGATTTTGAACAAACTGTTTTTGTGGGAATAATTTTTATGCTCCCAAGTATTTGTGGGTTCAATTTTGCACACAATTAACTGTACTTACAAATGCTTCCTTGAGGGCACCATTAGTCACTGGCAACTCATTCTAAAGGAGCCAGAGGCTAATTGTACCCCCAAGTGAGAAGTTTCAGGTGTAATTAATTATTCTTTAATTATTAAATTTATTATTCATTGGTTGGATGCGCAGAGTTGTGCTCGGATGAACTCGCCAGCAGGAGGCTGGCTGGGATGCGGAGGCCTACACCGCCTTCAGAGCTAACCTCTGCCAAGGAGACGTGTGCAGAGCTATCCAGGGCTTGCTGGCTGCCTGGCTCAGCATGGAAAAATCTCACAAGGGTCAGTAATGAGCCAGCTCAGAAATCTTATGGCCTTAAAGACCTCCTAGCTGAGGGAAAGAGCTGGGGTCGGGAATCAGCCACACCTGCCTTTTTCTGAAGTGTGATGCCCTTCTCTGAACTCCACCTATAGAATGGGGTGGCTGAGTGAGAGTCTTGACTGTGTGGGTAGAGAGAGCTATGTCTGAGAGTACACAGAGCACATCCCGGTTCTGGGTTGTTTTCGGCAGATGGCAGCCCCCTTAAGAAGCAGGATAGCAGGGAAGAAAGGGATGTTCCAGTTTTGAAACCCAGATGTCCGCGCCAGCTGCCTGACTCCAGGCAGACTCTTATTTCCCTGGTCCTCAATTTCCTCCTCTGGAAAGTGGGGATTTTAACAGCCACTTGCTTTACTGGGTTGTGAGGGCTGTAGGAGTTGGTGCTCAGAAAGCGTTTAGCACAGGCACCTGCCTGTGGTGAGCNTGAGTGTTTTCTGGTGTTCCTTTTGTCCCAGCACAGAAATCAGCCATCAAACAGCATGCCTGGTTTTAGGTCCCAGAAAGCAATTCAAGGGAAGTGGGCTGATTTTGGCTCCCAGTTTGAGGATACAGTCCATCATGGGGGAGTCACAGCAGCAAGAGTGTGAGATAGATGGTCACCTGTGTCTGCTGTCAGGAAGCAGAGAGAGGAATGTCTGTGCTCAGCTCACTTTCTCCATTTTATACAGTCTAGGACCCCAACCACCTCAGTTAACCTAATCTAGATAACCTAGATAACCTAACCTAACCTAATCCCTCATAGACACATGCAGAGATATGTTTCCATGGTATCTAAATCTAGCGAAGTTGACGATCAAGACTGACCATCAACCCTTCCCAACTTTCAAATTCATTTAAAACAGTTTATATGGAGTCCTGGAAGAGTATTGTCTTTTGTAGCTGCTGTACAAGGGGCCAGATTAACTGTCCAGAGTGGGTACCAGCTGTAGAGAGAGGTCATAGGTAGTCATGTTTTTCTTAGACTTTTGTATCTCTTTTAGTTTAGGGTTTTTTTAAATTAAAAAACTAAAAATAATATTGAACTTGAGTTGGAAGAGGGAGTTGGAAGAGGCGAATCTGGTCTTAAAATGGAGGGCCGTGATCCAAAGGAACCAGAACGATTGAGGAAGCTGTTTATTGGTGGTCTGAGCTTCGAAACCACAGATGATAGCTTAAGAGAACATTCTGAGAAATGGGGCACACTTACAGACTGTGGTAATGAGAGATCCCCAAGCAAAACGTTCCAGGGGCTTTGGTTTTGTGACCTACTCTTGTGTTGAAGAGGTGGGTGCTGCAATGTGTGATCGACCACATAAGGTTGATGGGTGTGTGGTGGAACCAAAGAGCCGCTTCTAGAGAGGATTCTGTAAAGCCTGGTGCCCGTTTAACAGTGAAGAAAGTGCTTGTCNGTGGAATTAAAGAAGAATAACATTATTACAGAAGACTATAACCTGAGAGACCACTTTGAAAAGTATGGCAAGACTGAAACCATAGAAGTTATGGAGGACAGACAAAGTGGACAACAGAGAGGATTTGCTTTTGTAACNTTTGATGATCAGGACACAGTTGATAAAATTGGTTGTTCAGAAATACCACACTATTAGTGGGCATAACTGTGAAGTGAAAAAGGNCCTTTCTAAACAAGAGATGCAGCCTGCTGGATCACAGAGAGGTCGCGGAGGTGGATCTGGCAACTTTATGGGTTGTGGAGGAAACTTTGGAGGTGGTGGAGATAATGTTGGTTGTGGTGGAAACTTTGGTGGAAGAGGGGGCTATGGTGGTGGAGGTGGCGGCAGCAGAGGTAGTGGTGGCGATGGAGGTGGTGATGGTGGATATAATGGATTTGGAGGAGATGGTGGTAACTACGCTGGTGGTCCTGGTTACAGTGGTAGAGGAGGATCTGGTGGTGGTGGACCAGGATGTGGAAACCAAGGTGGTGGATATGGTGGTGGAGGAGGATATGATGGTTACAATGAAGGAGGAAATTTTGGTGGAGGTAACTATGGTGGTGGTGGGAACTATAATGACTTTGGAAGTTATAGTGAATAACAGCAATCAAATTATGGACCCATGAAGGGGGCCAGTTTTGGTGGAAGAGGCTCAGGTAGTCCCTATGGTGTGGTTATGGATCTGGTGGTGCAAGTGGTGGATATGGTAGCAGACGGTTTTTTAAAAAACAGCAGAAAAGGGCTCCAGTTCTTAGCAGGAGAGAGAGTGAGGAGTTGTCAGGAAAGCTGTGGGTTTCTTGGAGACTGTCGTCCTAAATGCATTAGAGGAACTGTAAAAATCTNCCACAGAAGGAGCGATGATCCATAGTCAGAAAAGTTCCTGCAGCTTAAACAGGAAACCCTTCTTGTTAGGACTGTCACAGGCACAGTTGGCAAAACGTCCAGCTATTGATTCATGCAACGTAGTGTCAATTAGATGTACGCTCCTGCCGTCTTTTATCTGTTGTAGCTCTGTCTTTTTCGTTTTCTTTTCATTACATCAGGTATATTGTCCTCTAAATTGTGGTAGCAGTACCAGGAGTAAAAGATTAAGGAATTTTTTTCCTGGCTTTTCGAGACAGGGTTTCTCTGTGTAACAGTCCTGGCTGTCCTGGAATTCACTCTGGAGACCAGGCTAGCCTCACACTCACAGAGATCCACCTGCCTCTGCCTCCCGAATGCTGGGATTAAAGCCATGCACTACCACATCTTGAGCTTGCTCTGTAGACCAGGCTGGCCTTGAAGTCACAGAGATCTGCCCACCTCTGCCTTCAGAGTGCTGGGATTAAAGGCCTATGCCATCGCTGCCCAGTTCCAANTTGACTTCTAAAGACCAAGGTAAAAGCCATGGTCAGGATCTCCCTCAGCAGCACCTTCCACTCCCAGGGTCCAACTATTGTCTCAGCTGGTAACTCTTTGCACTGGTTGTGGGGGCTATGTTTGATTTTAGAACAAAAACTCACAGCTGGATGGTGGTGCATGCCTATAATCCCAACACATGGGAGGTAGAGGCAGGAGGATCAGGAATTCAAGATCGTTCTTGGCTATCTGCTGAATTTGAGGCTATTCTGAGCTACATGAGACCCAATTAAAAAAAAAAATCAGAGGCTAGAAAGATGGCTCAGAAGTTAAGAGCACTGGCTGCTTTTCCAGAGGACCTAGGTTTGATTCCCAGTACCTATGTGGCAGTGTGAGAGCCAAAGTTACATTTTAAGTTTTAATTACTACGCCTTGGAGATCCATGAAACAAACATGTCTCTAATCTGCAAGCCCCTTGCCCAAGGACAGATAGTTCCTGAAATGCTGGAGGCTATTGTTTATGGGAGATAACAAGCCATGTGTTTTCACTCCCCTAAACAAGTTTGTTTGACCCATCCTGAACCAGATATGCTTGATCACATGTGGGTGGGAGGTTCACAGGCAGGAAATACATCAGGATGTGTGCTTGCCCCTGATTGGACCTGGTGGGAAATACTTAAGTCACTGCAAAACTTATTTTGGGGCCATCTTCTGGAAACCTAGAGATTGACCTGGCCAGAGCCTGTCCACCTGGCCAGTATTTAATTAAAGCTTGCTTCAAGTTTGGCTTTAAATTGTGGTAGTGGTCTTATTCTCCACCGGTAGAATTAACAGCCCCTCAGAACCATCTGTAACTACAGTTCAGGGGATTCTTCTGGTCTCTGCAGGGGCACATAAACATTCATACACATAAAATAAAAAAAGAAAAGCTTGAGAAGAATCATTTTATCTGAGAACATGATTCACCCATCACCTTTGCCCAGCACACCAGAGTCCATGCCTGTTGGCACTATCATCATGTCAGGTCTGCTTTGATTTATTTTGTTTGTTTTATTGAGATGGGGGTAGGAGTGGAGTCTCATGTAGTAGTCCAGGCTAGTCTTCAACTCACAATGTAGCCTTCAACACACAATGATCCTCCTGTCTCTACCTTCCAAGAGCTGGGATACAGGCATGCGTCACCATGCTTAGTTTCAGGTGGCACTAGAGACTATACCCAGGGCCTCATGCATGCCAGGAAGTCATGCTGCCAACTGAAATACACTGCACCCCTAGCTTTTAGGTCTGTTTCAGAAATGAAACACAGCAGATCCTTCNGAGACTTCCTTCATGACCTTGGTCAACACCTTTCTCCTCCATCTCTGCCCAGAGGGAACTGCTGACAGGAACCTGGCATGTAGCCTTCCTATTCAGTGTTGACATCTTGCCCACGTGTGTGCATCTCTAGACACTTTAGTGTTTGTGTGTGAATTGTCCATAGGTAATGTCCTTCTGCAATGTGACTTGCCCTTCAGCTGTCTGTTCAGCAATTCTGTCCTTGATGATGTGTACAGATTCAGGTCTGAAGATGGAAGAGGTGATGGGTCTATGTTGCCCGAGACCACAGTGACAGAGCCTAGAAGCCCAGGAACTGTCTGCACCAATTGCTTGGCATTGTGTCAGGGAGACTAAGGTGTGGGCAAGGAGAACTGATATTCCAATAACTTTAGTTGAAAATGAGTCCATTGGCAGGCTATTAGATGGCTCAAATAATTATTAAAAAATTCTTAGCAGAGACTGGAGAGTTGGCTCACTGGTTAGGGCCATTCACTGGCTGCTCTTCCAGAGGACCCAGGTTTAATTCCCAGCACCCACATGGCAGTTCACAACTGTCCATAACTCCAGTTTCAGGGGATCCAACACCNTCACACAGACATACATGCAAGCAAAACAACAATGCACATGAAATAAATAAATTATTAAAAANNTTTTTAGTAGAGTGTGGTAGCATACTCCTTTAATTCCAGAACCTGGGAAGCAGAGGCAGTCGGATCTCTGTGAGTTCAAGATCAGCCTGGTTTACAAAGTGAGTTCCAGGACAGCCAGGACTGACTGTTACCCAGAGAAATCTCGTCTNAAAAAACTTAGATTCATTTATTTTAGGTGTATGAGTTTTTTGCCTGCACATATGTATGTGTGCCTGGTGCCTGCCAAAGAGGGTGTTGGATTCCCTGGAACTGGAGTTACAGATGATTGTGAGCCACCATTGGGTTCTGGGAACTAAACTGTGGTCCTTTGCAAGAACAAGTGTTCTTAACTACCGATATAACTCTGCAGGACTCAAATTATTTTTAAAACCTTTCAAGTACATGTATTTTTTATCTATTGGGGCAGGGGTCACATGTGTCCCATGGTCCATGTGTGGACGTCAGAGGACATCTTGCACGAGTCAACTCTCTCCTTTCACCATGTGGGACCNGGGGAATGAACTCAAATTGTCAGGTTTGGCAGCAAGTGCCTTTACCCATTAAGCCATTTCACTGGCCCTAGATGGCTTCCAGCTTAAAGACCCATATTGCCAGACCACTTCAGGAGTCTCAAGAGCAAGGGAGAGACTACAGTCATGATGCCTCTAGCTAAGGTTTCTTGTCCTTTCATTACTTCACTAAGGATCCCTAAGAAAACACCTCCTTCAAANTGGCTTCAAAGGTCACCATGACTCACATATTGAAAAGTGTTCAGTGTTCAGAATTATGGCTAGCTTCAGGTATGGCTAGACCAAAGCCNTAAATGGCATCACCCTTATCCTCCTGTGATGGCATGGTGGCTCCTGAGCTTCCAAACTCCCAGTCTATCGGCTTTCTTGCCATCTCTCATTGGCCCTGATTAGGTCATATGTCTGTTTNTTACTTTTTNATTTTTATTTATGAGTATGTCTGTGTNTCTATGTATACACGCACACATGTGTGCCATTGCCTGCTGAGGCCAGAAAAGGGTATTGGACCATTGGGAGCTGGAGTTACAGGTGGTTGTGAGCTGTCTGATATGGGTGCTGGGAACTTTGCTTAGGTCCTCTGGAAGAGCAGCAGGTGCTTTTAAAAGCTGAGCCATCTCTCCAGTTCTATGTATTCGTTTCTGAGCTAAACACTGTGGCCAGAGGCATGCAGGCATCTCATTGATGCTCTTCCCTAGAGAGTACTGCCTGGGGAAAAGACAGAAACTCAAAGGGAGACAGGGAGAAACCGATGCTCTGTTGACCAGAAAAATAAGCAAAAGAAAAGATGAGGAAAGTCCAACAGGGCAGCAACAGGCTAGCCACCTGAGGACCTGCAAAGTTAGGGGTGGGGAAAGGAGGGCCTGGAAGCAAACTTTTCTGGACCACCTATGGGTGAGCAAGCAGTGGTNCTAACATGCTCATCCTGGTTTACCTGAGCCCTCATTGTAGGTAGCCAGGCGGGGGATGCTGCACCGGTTCCCTCGGGCTGGATTCCCATCGATTACTGTCAAATGACTAACTTCAGCCACACACTACATTTTCCTGGGATTATCCCTTNAAGTGAATTATATGAATAATAAAGTTCCAATGTTTCTCATCCAGCTATTAATCTTGGTGAGCACTAAAGTTCATTGAAAGTGCCACTACAGAGGTTGGCATCCATTAATCAGGGGTGAAGGAGCCAGCCTGGCGAGGGATCAGCCCTGCCAGTGAAATACGGGCACTTCTCAGAAACTGGGGCTTTTACCTAGCATTAAATAGCTCACGTTAGGGGCACTGACATCTGGAGGCTGCGAGTCTGTCAAGCTGTAGACCCCTCGCTGAGAGTCTGTGTGAAAACCCCCCAGATCACGTTTAATCTTCTCAAGGAACGTTGGTGTTTCCTCATCAGAGAAAAGAGTCAATCAGAAAAAAAACCCAAAAAAACAACAAAAAAACCCCGGAACTTCATAAGCCCAAACCAGTCATTATTAGTGTGGCAACAACACAGTGCCTATGCGCAGACTAGTTTACGTTAAATTAAAAACCATAACTTATCTCTGAGACACTCCATTTAGTACATGTGAGGTTAAATATGGTTCAGAGCGGCTCTTTCAATTAAATTGTTCTTCCTTAGCTCTAGTAAATGATATTAAACATAATTTCCTGAAAAGTAACAGAGATCATTACTCTGTTTGCAAATTGATACTATGTTATTAAAAATAGGAAATATTTGCAGGAATATTGCAGATCTGGGTGTTTTTCACAGAGAATCTGCTATAGGCCCCGGGGTTTTATCTGGCTGGTGCAATCATAGGATCTGCCTAGATGGGCTGAGGGTCTCNAAGTTAGCTCTGGTTCCTGAAAGACCAGGAGGGGTTTCCTAGGGCTCCTTCTGCCCTCCAAACATGACTCCAATGTTCCCTGAGTTAGAGAGCTCCAGCCGGCTAGCTTCCCAATAGTTGGAGTTGTTTATTTATGTTTGACTTTATAGGCTGTCATTCCTTCTACATAAACTGGCTTTATGACTTCCATGGATTTTTATCTTTGCCCACCCTTTCGGAAAGGCCCATTGCAGTTATGGGAAACAAGGGTGGCTGTCATCTCTGCTCCCCAGGCTTGGTCACAGAGTGACTGCAAGTTCATAAACCAGCTTTGAAACAGCTGCTGCTGCTCCTGGGTGAAGCGTNTGCCTGGTGANAAGGTTGTGTGGTCTGGCCTGTNGTCGTGCTGTGGTTCCGCCAGTGGTGATGTGGAAGGCACAGGACGGAGGACTGAGTGCTNACAATCCAGCCAAGGGCAGAATCTTGGAGCCAGCCATGGTGTTAAGACAAAGCCACTGTGCAGGGTTTGGCCAGCTAGGGATGCTGTCACCAAGTTGGGCCCAGGGACTACAAGGCATTCCTTGGGTAGAGGA
>LZPO01052247.1:1367207-1379214 GCA_001675575.1 Neotoma lepida
ACTGATTTCTATAGTGGCTGTATGAGTTTGCACTCCCACCAGCAATGAATGAGTGTCCCCCTTACTCCACACCCTCAGCAGCATGAGCTGTCACTTGTTTTATTGATCTTAGCCATTCTGATGGATGTAAGATGAAATCTCAAAGAAGTTTTGATTCTGCAAATAATCTCATCAGCAGCACAAAAATCAGTACAGTTTTTATATTGAGGTTATTTGGTGATCTTGTCCCNTCCCTCNCCCCTCTCCACCATCTTTCANTCACCACTGCAGCCAAACAAAATTCTGAAGTTGAGCCCCACTGCCTTGAGCGATTGGATCATTCCCTCAGCACTCAGCTGGAAGTCTATGTCTTCTTTCTGGACTGGGAACCTCCTGAGGGTTTAGGCTGGCCCAGGAAAGGTGTGTCCTGGTGAGCACCATGGGCTATGCTGTCCCTACCTAGTCTCTGCCTCCTTTGGCTCTCATCCACCCATCTGGTGGCTCAGATGCCCGGGACCATTTTGTCTTCCAGGTCCAGAGGGTGAGCTATTGTCTCCATGACAACCACCCACACGTGGATATCTGAGGTCATGTGTGCACAAAGGAAGGAGCAAGCTGGCCACGATGACATACATGTTTTCTGNGTCTGTAACATTGCAGGTGCATTCCATAACATCTGAAAGTCTGCTTGCTGGGCTCCAACTAATGCAGCTTCTGTTGCTTGCTGACCTCTTGATGCAATTTTGGTCTATTTATAACAACTTCTTAGGTTTTCCTTCCCAGAAAACTGATGCTTGGCTCTGAAAATACTTTAAAAATGTTTTTAAGGAATCAGAAAAAGCAAAAATAGGTTGATGTTTCTGTGTCATAGTAAGTGAGGGGCGGGATGTCATTCTATGTTCTCAGTCACATCCTGGAACTTTCACAGCAACTATCTGTGACCATGTAGGGCTGGGATGAGACAGGCCTCCACTGTTGAGGGATGAAGACTCAGTTTCCTCTTTTCCTTCTCCCACCCTGCTCCCACTCCAAGCTGGCTTCCCACATCTTTCTTTTTTCTCTCTGTCCAGATGATTGTTGCCAACAATGCTCTGCATGACTTTGGCAGTGTCCATGGTCATAGCCATGGTGGCTGTGACTAGCTCAGGACATTGCTCTTTTGATGTATGATGTTCTCAGTCTCCCTTGACCGTGAGTTTGGGGTTAGNAAGTTCTGCCCATGGGTTTGCTTCAGAAGAGGAAAATTCATGGCTGTATTTATAAATGTGGAAGACGGCTTTCAAGAGGAAATAAATTATGCAGATCTCCTGAAAGTCCTCTGCAAAAGGCAGCTTGGATTCCTGTCCATCACTCATCTTCTATCTCCCTAAGATCTTGCTTCAGTTCGGTTCTCTCNGAATACATCAGGCTCATGCCTGCCTCTGAGGCTCCTCCTCCCTCCATGGCATGGAATAGATAGATATTCAGGAGCTGCTTGCAGATTTTAGAGGTGTGCCATGGTGCACAGGCAAGCAAATATACTTAGGGTTCTAAGACCCTAAGGTCCCGGCTGCTCCAGCCTGTTGCTTGTGAGACTTGTTCAGCCTCAAGGACCATCTGTTTCTCAGTTTGGCAAGTGAGAATCTGAGCACTGCCANTGGGTGTGTCTGACACCNTTTGGCCTATTGTTCCGACTGGTGTGGTGAGGGTCACTGCGCCAGCAGAATGCTTCCCTTAGCCTGGCAATGCCATCTCAGCGTGACTTGTGTTTTCAAGACAGGGTTTCTCTGTGTAATAGCCTTGGCTGTCCTGGAATTCATTCTGTAGACCAGGTTGGCCTCGAACTCACAGTGATCCACCTGCCTCTGCCTCCCGAGTGCTGGGATTAAAGACAGCACAGTGACAGAAAAGCACACAGTGACTGCCAGCCAGTGTGTATGAGGGAAGCCATAATAAAAATGTCAATCAAATGGTAGGTATAGTCATGCATGCCTTTAATCCCAGCACTTGGAAGGTAGAGATAGATGTATCTCTATGGGTTCGAGGTTGGCCTGGTCTACATAGGGAGTTCTAGCCAAGCCAGCGCTATGTAGTGATATCCTGTTTCAAAAACAAGTTGATAAAACACTGTCACTTCATTCATTCATCCATTTATTTGTNCAGCAAGCAAACATTAGCTGAGGATCTGCTGTGTGCCAGGCGTCATGCTTGACATTAGCATCTAGTAAACAAGACTACTTCACTCTCGAGGCTCAANACACACTGTTGCTACTATGATCTCAGTGAAAATGCTCCACAGGCTGCAGAGCCTGGGAGACTGTGCCTTTGGCAAGTGTGAAGTAGGGATCAGGGAGGCTTTGGGGAGCCTCTTTGATAAGGATCTAGAAGGGAAGAATTTAGGAGGGGGTCAGATGGTGACGGAGGAGAGCGTGTGTGAGTAAAGGTAGGTAGTAGGATTTCGTGGACGTGTTTGGGGATTGCAGGAGAGCAGGGTTTTCCTGGGGAGCAGACTGTTGGGGTGCCACTGGAGGAGGACTGTGTATAAGCAGCCTTTGCATGCTGTTGAGTGACTTTCTGGGGGAGATGTCTTTGTTCACCCTACCTGAGGCACTAAAGACAGACCAAAGATGTGATTCCAAGTCTATTATTAGTGAACCAATGAGCTTGCTGCAGTTACTTATAAGAGTATGAGTGAGGGGGTCACTTATTGAAGCATGGGTGACTCAAAGACAGCCATATCACAAAAAAGCCACCTTCACAGGGTGACAACTCACAAAAGCTGCATCCACAGAACTTCCTGCCCAATCCACAAACAGCTCTACAGAAGAGTCTCCTCTCCCCAGCAATTGTCTCCTGTTCTTAAGAACCTTGTAGGTTTCATGATCCTTCTGAGCCTTGTAAGTTTCCTCAGCATTTTTTCAGTATTATGAACTGCCCTTCTCTCTCCAGGAGGAAGTAACCACACAAACCTTGTGATGGCTATTCTTGGTTGTCAATTTGACTACACCTGGAATTAACTCAACTCCAAGCATCTGGGTACACCTGCNAGGGAGTTTTCTTAAAAATCATTTGAAGTGGGAAGATGCACCCTAAATCTGGATCTTTAGAGTTGGGAAGATCCACTTTAAATCTGGGCCATACCTTCTGGTGGCAGCCTATGTAAATGCTTATGCTTCCTCTCACTGGCAGGTCCATGCCTTCGCTGGCATTGGCGCCTACTTCTTTGGGATTCTGATGAATACTAAAGACCATCTGAGACATCCTGTCTTGTGAACTAAACAACTACTGGATTCTTGGACTAGCTGGACCACAGCCTTTCAGCTACTTTAATAAATCTGGCCCCTCAATCTATTCTATTCTATCAGTTCTGTTCCTCTAGAGAACCCTGACTTACACAGCCGCTGGATCCAGCCTTTCTTACTCACCACACGTCACCTGCTCTCCAGCCCTAGAAGGGGAGCCTCTCCCTGAGTGCTGAGGATGTGGCACAGTGGGGTATAAGCAGCAGGTGAGATGCTAATGGCTCTGGATTCAAACCCAGGTGTGTCTAGACCCATGTAGTCCCCCCAGCCCATCTAAGCTGCCCCAGGTGGGGCCCCAACAGCTAGTCCCCAACCTTTTCACTGGTGACTCTCCCATAGGAGTCATCATTTATCGTCTCTCGGGGAGGCATTGGGATTCCTCTTGGAGCACCCCTGGCTACAGCCCAGTATTGTTTTAGGCAGAGCTTAGTGGCCAACCCCAGCCTGCTGAGCTCAGCTCCTCCCAGGGAGCTCCCAGCTCTTGGAACGATCCCTTTCTCCTTGCTGCCTTTACACCAAGGTTATCTCCGCAAGTATGTACGAGTAAATGAGGTTGTTTGGCTTATGGATACAAATAGATACTGCTTTTTTGACTTGCAAAATGAATTTCCCCACGACTGGCTCAAACTTAAGTATTCAAATGCTCACTGAACCAGTTGTCTATTTATTTCTGTTTACGCCTGCAGACCCATTAGCAACTTTTTCTTGTTTTCTCTTAGAATATTAAACGGTTCCAACATATTCTAAAAATTAGTTGATTAGCTTGTTAGGGCACATTTTAACTGCTAGCTCCGCCGAGCCAAAGGAGAAAATGAAGGTAATTTTGTTGGCAAGGGATGTACGGCACCGAGCTGACTGTTGAAAGATGCACCGTGTCAACGTAATGAGGGAGTGTAATATCTTAGTTTGCATCAATATGGAAATAACCGTGCGCTCTGACAGACCTGATGCTGAAGGCACCACCAGCCTCCTCATTATGCATGCCGGCTCTGATTATGAAAAATAGTGTGTTTTCTTTTAAAGAGGAATCCACATTATCAATCAAACCACACCAATTATTTCAGAAAGGGATCATGGTGAAACAGACAGGGGGCTTTTCAATGAGAACAGCGCCCGAGAGGCAGGCNGATCTTAAGGGGTGTGATATTTTTATTTCGTGACAGTTGTTAGTATTAATTAGGAGTGCTAACGAAGTATTTTGTGCGGTGGCACCCAGACAACCTCCTTTCTCCGCTATCATCTGGATCTTTATTATTTGTTTTAATGAGCCCTGTCTTCAGTGGTACCAATGCTCTTCTAATGATAAGTCTCATCCTGTTCGACTCCTTCAGAGCTTTCTCATGTGAGCTGTCACATCAGGGAGACGTAGGAAGGAAGGGAGGTGAACAGAGAGACAATAGAGAAAATATGGCCTGTGACATGCAGAAACCAAACCGAGGCATGAAAACCATGTTACCCATTGCACTAGCCAGCAGTTCCTCTCTCTCTCTCTCTCTCTCTCTCTCTCTCTCTCTCTNTCTCTGTGATGGCTCTCATGATAATAACTCAACTCACTTATTTCTATCCCAACCTTGCACATAGGTAAGTAGAAAAGTCCAGGATTGTCACTGGTGAATTAAGGAATAGCCTTGGGCACCACCACTTCAGATTGTAAAGGATAGCTTTGGGCACTACCACTTCCGATTGCTTGTTCTTCACGACTGTTCCCCACCAGTCTGTGAACTTCATGAGGAGGTGACTGGTCCAGCACATTGTTGGAGGCAGCCTGGAAGGTGACTCTTAAGAACTGGTATGTGACTGATGGGCATTCAGGAGCTGCCAGATGAACACATGACCAAAACCAAAGGCTCACCCACCCACTCCTTAAAGCCACACACTTGGAGATGTCTTACTTGCTTTTCTGTTACTGTGATAAAATTCTGTCACTGTGACAAAAGCAAAGTTTAAAAGGGAAGAGCTGATGCTTGCTCACAGTTCAAGGTACAGTTTGTCGGGCCAAAGGAGCTTGAAGCAGGAGGATGCTGCATTCACAGTCAAGAAGCAGAGAGCTGAGGCTGAGAGATGGCTTAGTGGTTAAAAGCACTAGCTGGTCTTCCAGGGGACCCAGGTTCAAATCCCAGCACCCACATGGCAGCTCACAACTGTCTGTAACTCCAAGATCTGACACATTGACACAGACATACGTGTAGGCAAAACACCAATGTACATAAAATAAAATAAAAAAAGAAAACTGAAAAAGAAGCAGAGAGCAATGGATACATGGTAGTCCTCAGCTCACTTTCTCTATTTTATACAATCTAGGATCCCCTGCCCAGGGAATGGTTATGCCCACAATTAAGACAAGTCTTCCTGCATTAATTAATGTAATTAAGATAATCAACCTCAAGCATGCCCAGAGGCCCATCTCCTAGGTGAGTCTAGATTCTGTCAAGTTGGAGACACCAACCATCACAGAGTATCTATTTTTTTTCCAAGACAGGTTTCTTTGTGTAGTCCTTGCAGTCCTGGAACTCACTCTGTAGACCAGGCTGGCCTTGAACTCAGAGATTTTCCTGCCTCTGCCTCCTGTGTGCTGGGGTTAATGGCATGCCCTACCACTCTTTGGCAGGCACACACATTTTTATGTTTTTGAGATAAAGTCTCGTTATGTAGTCCTGACTGGCCTGAAACTTGAAATGTAGACTAGGCTGGCCGTGAACTCACAGAGTTCCACCTGGCTTTGCCTTCTGAGTGCTGGGATTAAAAGTATACACCACCACTCCTGGCAGACACATGCTTTTCTTGAAGGAAATACAATAAGAAGTTAATGATATAGGGCAGCGGATTTACCTCTGTGGTAGAGAACTTACCTAATACATACAACACTCTGGGTTGATCCCCAACACTGCAAAAATAAATATTTAAAGTGCTATGAGGGGCANAAGAGTCAATGTGTTTTTTTTAAATGTACCTTCTTTTTTTTTTAATTAAGATTTTATTTAATTATTATGTATACAACATTCTGCCTCCATGTATGCCTGCATGCCAGAAGAGGGCACCAGATCTCATTATAGATGGTTGTGAGCCACCATGTGGTTGCTGGGAATTGAACTCAGGATCTCTGGAAGAACAGTCAGTGTTCTTAACCTCTGAGCCATCTCTCTAGCCCCAAGAGTCAATGTTTAAACATGCAGGATTTGGGCAGACCTGGACATACTCACTTTGTGGCCTTGGGCACACTACATCATATCTACAGACCTTGTCTTCATATGACATAAATAGAGGGATAGGCAAGTGATAATGTACAGAAGATGCCTAGCACACAGAGGCATTCCATCCCTGGTGGGTCATCATGGTTGAAATACTGAAGTGTAAATCTAATTAATCTTATCAATAAAAACCAGAAGACAGATATTGGGGTTAAAAACCTGCAAGATCAGAGAAGCAGGGGAGCAGCCACAGTCACTTCCTGCCTCTCCGGTTCCTCCAACCCCAAAAGTCTAGATCCTCTTTCTTGGGCCGCCTTATCACTTCCTGTCTCCTCTCTATATGGACCTCCAGATCTCTATGGTTATAGTGGCTANCTCTGCCCTCTAACTCCAAGCAAGCTTTATTTGTCAGAATACAAACAAAATATCACATAACAAAANACATGTGGGATGAACATGTACTGGGGAGAGAATAGCACATCTCTTGGAGATTTTCCTCTTCAGTCCCCAGTGGGCAAGTACACTGACTGAGGAGAGGTGGTGGTCATGTTGCTGGGACAGTGGAGCGAGTGGGCATGTGTCTCCTTAATGCTCCAGGACAGGACTAGAAAAAGCCTGGTCATCCTTCTAGTACCTAGCCATGAGAAATGCTGCCCAACTTGTTCATTACCCCTATCATCTTCACGCTCCACTGAGCCCCATGTGGGACACAAGGAGTCTATTCGTGAATTGGGTGGCAATGCCCTCTTACTGCTCTGAATGGATCAGGCCAGAGTTGGTGTTGCCTGTTCCTAGCAGCAGGGCTGCTGTTTATAGCTGGGATCCAGGGAAGCTATAGCAACACTAGGGAATGAAGCTGGGGCTGTGGTCCAGCCTGCGGGGAGAGCTAGGGCTTATTCCAAAGCTCATGCTGANAGTGCTGCACCTTGATGTTCTCACAGTTTCCTGTCAGCCCAGGGACACAGCCAAGTGGNCTGCACCTGTTCATGTGTTCACAGATTCCATCATTCAAAACACAGACTTCAGGCAGTAGATCCTGGTATATCTGAGGCCTGAGCTTTGAGCCCCAGCACTGCAAAATGCAGAGTTCATTTGATTTACANAGAAGGCTCTAAATGAAGTCCTGCAGAACCTTGCAGTCTAGAGGGAGGAATAAGATACACTCTATGATTCACCAGAAGTGACCAGTACAGTGAGTAACTAGCTGTGCTATGGAGGTTCTGAACATGGGTCCTAACAGCTGTGGGGGAAATCTGCAATGGCTTCCTAGAAGACTTGGCTTGTGTTCATTTGACAGCATTTCTGGAGCATAGGTCTTGCAGCTCCCTACTTGCCACAGCCCTTGAGCTACAAGGTCCCCACTTGTCCTGCTGTTATACAATAGTCGGGGTAAGGTATAGANGCAGACAGTGAACCAGCCAATAAGTACACNAAGGGACACTTTGCAGAGGAAATCAGTACAGAGAAGGATGGCTACATAAAGCTCCCTCTGTGCAGAGGAGGTAGGGTGGGTGTTCTAGAGTGTAAAGAGGGCACGGGTCCTGAAGCTGTTGAGGGGTGAGAGCTGGAGAGAAGGCTCGGAAGGGAAGCAGGGTAGGAAACAGATTGGACATAAGCTAAGGAACAAGCATTGTGTCCTTGGGTAGCAGGGAGCCAGGGCAGGTTTAGTGTTCAGGGCAGCAGCAGATTGGAGGTTGGAAGACCCTAATTATGATGTAACAGTGTAGGATCATCTGAGGTGGGGAGAGCAGAGTGACATGATGGGAAAACAGGAAGAGAGAATGAGGAGGTCATGGCAGAGATGGGGATGAGAGAAGGGGAGAGAAAGACATCTATGGATGGGCGCTTAGCAACAGGCTCCTCAGCAGTGACACCGGTGACTCAATTGTTCCCGGGATGGATAGGCAGCAAATGAATGAGAGGCAGGCACTTCTCAGGAGGCCTCTGGGTCGGGATAAGGGGCATGACTTGATGTGTAGCATCCCTGTACTCCACCATCTTTGTGTCTAAAATAAGCAGCCTTTGGTAGGGTTGCCAGGTTCAGAATACAGGGCAGGATTCCCAGTTAATTTTAAATTTCAGGAAAACAACCACCACCACCACCACCACAACAACAAAATAAATGGACTTTTACAGTGTTAAGTATGTTCCATCCACAGCATGGGATATACTCAGGCTATTATTTGTTGTTTGCCTGAAATTTATATTTAATGATGTTTTATACTATCATTCTATTCTGGTAGTAACCTATATGAAGAAGCTGCCAACCATGTTCTGAGAAACCACGGTTCCTTGTGGGCATGCCTATGTGTATGGCAGAGCCAGAAGGTTTCTATGTCAGTTTTTAAAAATAGAAACAAATAAGCAAACCAATTAGAATGAGTCAAGTTTGAAGCTATCTTGTCTGAATGATCTGAGTCACTTTCCACATGGTGGCTTGACAGGTAGGGATGGACAGTGTGTCTGCTTACAGCAAGGAGACTGTGGCATCCCTAGGCAGCAGGCTGTCTCCTTCCCAAGGTCAGTGGGAGTCACACATCAGGGCTGAGGCTGATGTGATCTCCAAACATAGCTGTGCTCACATCTACAAGCAGGAGAGCTCCCAATGGGAACAAATGTCTGATGTCCCCTCCCTGTCATTTGTTCGGTACCTGTGAATGGAAACTTCTGTGAACACAAGGATGCTGTGGCTGTATAAGAGCTCACATGGGGTCTCCAGTGTCAAGTTCTCTGTCATTTGTCCTGAAAGGAAGCAGGATCCCTCTGGGATGTCAGGATGTGTCAAGATGTCTACCAGAGATGACTCAGAGTATATTAACGTGCCTTCTGCTTGGATTCATGTGAGTTATGCAGGGAAGATAGCTTCTCAAGGCTTTGAAGAAACCTGTTGTCTCCAGGGAGAGGAATGAAAAGGCCAGTCTAATAACAGATCTTGTGGGGTTTGGACCTTGTATGGACTGGGCATCCCTGGTGGTGCGTGTTGAGGGTGCCCATCTCCTGCACTTAGGGGACGTAGAAGGACATTGTGGGGAAGTAGACCCTTGCTTCAAAGATACCCAGTCCCTGGGGAAGACCTCCCAGTTACAGAGAAAGGGCCCCTGATGTAGAGAAAGCCTCCAAGTCTGGATCCAGAGAGCATCTTCAATGAACCAAAAAGACTTTTTTCTCCATGTCTGTTACTCCCTGGCACCAAAACCTGCTTAGAGTCAGTTGTGGAGAGTTCAAGGTGGAATCAGACTGGACCAGCCCATGCAAGTTTCTTTTAGGAAAGTGTGATCTCCCTCCTCGAAATTCTAAGGCCAGGCTTTGGGTGGGTCAAAGACCAGCTTTCTCCGGGTAGGAAAAGAATTGGGATTCATGGGATGGAAAGAATTGGGACTTTACAGCAGGACTTGGGTGTGTCTCCTGACTCTACTCAGTGGCTAGGTGACTTTAGGGCAAGCACTTAATCTCAGTACGCCTCAGTTTCCCACCCACNAAGGCAACTGGTAACAGTGAGAGGCAGAAGGAGAACATGCAGGGGTGGTGTGTGGCTGGTTAAAGTCCTGACACATCCTCCAAGCACACCCCTTGAGCCAAGTGCTCTCCTGAGGACTTCATCTGTGAGAAATCATTTGGGCTGGATGACCCCTGTTCTGTAGATGAGGCACCTAAAAGAGATGCTCCTGTCACTTTTTATTTTACCATTNGTTTTTCATACTTTTTTAATTGAAATTTTTTTTTTATATGATGTATTCTGATCAAGGTTTTTCCCTCTCCCGACTCCTCCCCATGCAACCAACTCCTTTTCTTTTCTTTGTCTCTTTGGAAAGCAAGCAAACAAACAAACAGAAAATCAGATTTAAACACACACACACACACACACACACACGAGAAACACACACACACACCGTAAAAATACAAAAATCAAACACTATAATATACAAGCAAAAGACGAGTAAGACAAAAAAAAAATGTCCAAACAAAGCAATATGAGTCAAAAAGTCTACAAAAATACTGTTGAGCTTGTTTTGTGTTGGTCGCCTACTGCTGGGCACGAGGGCTTGCCCGTGTGGTTAATACACACAGTGAGACTCCATTGGAGAAAACAAAGTTTTCCTATGCAAGTGGGTATCGATTGTGGATAGCTTCTTGATTAGGGGTGGGAGCCTATGTCCACCTTTTCTTCTCAGCACTGGGACCCGTCTGGCTGGAACCTGTGTAGACCCTGTGCACGTTGCCGCAGACTCTGTGAGTTCACATGTGCATCAGGCCTGTTGTGTCGGAAGACAGTTTCTTTGGAGTCCTCCACCCCTTCTGGCTCTTATAGTGTTTCTGCCTCCTTTTCTGCACAGCTTCCTGAGGCCATCTACAGTGGTGACCTGCCTGCAAGATATGCGGGTGCAATAGTAGCACAGATGTTGTGGGGGTAACCAANTGTTCTCTGATTGGATTTAAGGCCCATTCCACGAGAGGGAAACCATGCCTGACACTGCTTAGTGTCTGGATAGGCCAGGGGCCTAGGGAAAAGCAAATACTATTGTTCTGCTAAAGGAACATAGCAATAAAATGACCCCAATGACAATTCTGCTCTACCCATAGATCAGTGCCTCCCTCAGCCATCATCAGAGAAGCTTCCTTTTGCAGTAGGTNGGAACTAATACAGAGGCTTGCAATTGGGCAATGGGCAGAGCCTGAGAGATTTGAGATACTCAGTCCCAAGTGGGATGACATCATGAGATGNCCTTGTTTCCACTGTTAGTNTTGTCTGTTAACAGTACAGACCCATGTACCTAGTAAACAGCAGGGCTGAGGGNCTGGTGAATTCTATAACATAAAAGGCCATGAGCAAGGGAGATAGGATTCACTTGGGCTAGGGATGGGTGACAAGGTGGTGGTGGGTTTTAACTGGGCTTCGAAGGACTGAGAGGTGGGTGGAGATGGGAAGGGAGAGCTTCAGACAGAGCTTAAGCAGTGGAGAGGCTGGAGAACAAGATGTCTGGGAGGAGCTATGGGTCCTGCTGTGCTGCAGGCTGAGGGTGGGTGTGTGTGTGTGCTGAGGGGCAGGCAGTCCCAGAGCTGGCCACAAGGTGGGATGGTCATTCTAGTTCATGAGGCAGCTTGAATGGCACTTGCCAGCCGGGCAGTAAGTGGACTGTGACGGGACAAGTTCAATGGGGGGAAGAGGAGGGGTTGATAACTAATGGAGATCTGGGAGCTGTGAGGGGGCATGTGGCCATGGGCATGAGGTGAGGTTAGCACACTAGCTCTCAGATGCAGGGCTTCCCAGATGCCTCCGAGGACCCTGGGCTGAGGAAGGAGCAGGGGTGGGTTAGGTGCTTAGGTTGTAAACAATGGAAGTGCACTCTGGACTTCAGCAAAAGGGAGCTTGTTGGGAAAGTATCTAGTTTTGGCCTGAGGAGCTGGCTATGAGTGGACAGAATCTAGGGGACTTGTGGGACAGGGGAGTCAGATAGGGGCAGAAATACCAGAGTGGAGGATGCTGGGATTGCCATTATTCCTTGATACTCAGGCTCCCTGCCTGAGGCTTGTGCTCAGCAAAGGCTCTGCCTAAGAGTC
>LZPO01052247.1:1399365-1416312 GCA_001675575.1 Neotoma lepida
ACAAGTTCTCACTATATAGCCCTGGCCATAGAACTTGCTATGTAGACCTAGTCTGTTTCTGCCTCTGGTCTGCAGCTGATGTGGGCAAGCTGCCTCACACTCCTGCTGCTGGGGACAGGTGCCACTCCTTGCTTCATGAATGCAGGTGTGCTTTTGCTCTGTGAAGCTACCAGCTAAAGCAAAGCCTCCCCTAGCTCAGTCACTTCTGGCAGGTATGTTTTCCCAGCAGCAAGAAAAGTTTTGAATCCATATGTTACTATTTTACTATGTATTTTTATTTTAATGTGTTCTTTAATAATGGGCAATGTTTCTAATGTGCATATATTTGCATTTAAGAATAGTACCACATCAATACATCCATAATACTATCATTTCAGCATGTAATCAACATGAAAATTACTAATGAGATATATTACATTCTTTTTTGCACTAAATCTTCAAAACCTAGTGTAATTTTACCTTTATACCATATGTTAATTTAGATTCTAAATTTTTGTCTGGAGTACTTAATAAGATTTAGATTTTATAAAATTCAAAAATTTACTTTCTTTGTGTCCCAATGAGTTTAATTAGGGTTGCTTACAGGGTTCATGGGTAGGAGATTTATTATAGAAACAAGGACAAAATTACCCTTGGCTAACCCCCTGAAGAAACTGTCCCTTCCCTAGCAACCCATAAACTGCCTATTGATTCTTAGGAAGGGGTGAGGCCTCATGAACCCCTCTTCCCTCTATGAGGAGATGTCAATAGGTCCAGTCTTTTGCATGTCTTGTGCAGGTAAACACAGTTGCTGTGCATTCAAGAGTGAGATGGCTACAGCATACCAGAAGATAGCATTCCATACATCACCTTAGTTTCTCCTGAGATGTGGTCTCAGGTATCCCAAGTTGACCTTAAACTCGATATGTATCTGACAATGAATCTAACCTTTTTTGCTTCTATCTTCTGAGTGCTGAGTTCATTGCACTGACTTAATATAGTACTGGGGATCTCACTCAGGGCTTTGTGTGTGCTGGACAAATGCTCACAAGCTGAGCCTTAACCCAAGCCCCCCAAATTGCAGATGAAAAAGTAGACTTGCATTCTTAAATTTTGCAATAACTGAGTTAAGCACCAACATTTTCCCCCTTTAATATTTACATCCAACTTGACGAACCCATTTCATTTATTTTGGAAAGATTGAAACATATCACTTTCAAAACTATAACAGTTCAAGCCAGGCATGGTGGCACATGTCTGATATCTCAGATTCAAGGACAACCTGGGCCATATGGTAAAATCCTGCCTCAAATCAACCAACCAACAAAAAGTACACTAACTCCCAAGTCAACTCAGCATTGCTAACATGAAACTCCAAGGGCTGTTGTATGAACTGTACATCCAAATTTATTAATAGCAACAAAGTATTTCTTTCTGTTTTTTTGTGGCCCATTTATATAGTACTGTTGTTAAATTAAAATTATGCATATTTGTATTGTAAAAAAANCATATGTTATTTTTATTAATGAAAGTTAAGAAATGACTTATTCCACCTCTCTAATCAGGCAGATATTTAAAANGTCCTTCTTTGAAGGGGAGAGGGCTGATAGTTACTGACCCTTCACCCAGGTGAGTCAGTCTTTGTTGGATTGTTTGGACACTGAAAGTTTTTTATTTGTTAATGACCCCCCTGCCAAGTGGATTCTAAGATCCTTTACATCAGCAATATGCCTTAAACCTCAGCCCCCAGATATTGGGGCCTTTGTGTAAAGCCCCAGAAGGCTTTCTTTGTAATGTCCTCTCACTGTGACTATTGATGTGAGTTTCCATGAGGAGAGGGGAAGTGAATCCTGTCTATTCTCATCAGCAGGACCTGGTGCCCCAGTATGCCACCATAGAATCTGTCCAAGCAGTGTCAGAATCTGGGGTAAGTTTTCTGGTCCAGTCAGNGGGAGAATTGCCACTGGACTTTGCAGCATGTGTTTGAATACTGGATGCCCTGAGGTAGCTTACTGCAAATGACTTGGTGTGACTTTGTTCACTTCAGTGTGTCCCAAACCTACACAGTGGCATTTCTTCAGAGTTACATGAAGAAGTTAATGATACAATGTATTTCATGCATATGGAGTAATCTGGTTCCTGAGTGCTGTACTCAAGCTTAGCATTCAGCCATATTTCTCAGAAATCCATTCTTTTCTCCAGCAATGCTTAGTGAGGTGGTAAAGAGCCAACGCTGGGCAATGCTGGCCTTCTGAGAAGTCTCCATCAGATGAGGTCCACATTCATGCCACACACTGCTGTCAGTCAACCCAACTTAAGCATCGTCATGGCGATACTGTCTTTCTTCTCAACATCATCCTCAACTCCCATGGCTTGCCAGTGAGTCTCCACTTCTCTTCCAATTCCAGGGTCTTCTTTTTCTGACTGCAACATGTGATTCTTGGGCACAGGACCTTTTCACAGAGAGAGCATGCTGCTGTCCAAAGTGCATAGACCCTTCTGTTCTCCTTGCTCATCCTGGCCCTTTTGACTTGCCTCTGGATATAGCTGGAAGTTTTCCTGTGTCCGCCTGATTCTGCAGCCACTCAGACCCAAGTAAACAGCCTGGCTAGCTAAGTCGGTAGAGCATGAGACTCTTAATCTTAGGGTCATGGGTTCATGCCCCATGTTGGGCATCAAATGTAGCCGGAAGGTTTCTCTGGTCCTGCCTGGGCCCTGCGGAAGACAAATCTTTCCCACCTGCATCTAGCAGCCCCTTGGTCCCAAATAAACACACAGAGGCTTATGTTATTTTCAAACTATATGGCCTAATGGCTCAGACTTCTTGCTAACTAGCTCTTACATCTTAAATTAACCCATTTCTATAAATTTATACTTTGCCACATGGCTTGTGGCTTACTGGTACTTCTACATCTTGCTTCTCCTGGCAGAGGCTAGCAGCGTCTCCTTCTTCTCCTTTCTCCTCCCACTATCTCTCTTGGATTTTCCCGCCTGGCTCCATCCTGCCCTGCCATAGGCCAATGCAGCTTTATTTACCAACCAGTCAGAGCAACACATATTCACAGCGTACAGAAAGATATCCACAGCATCTTAGATGAAGACCAGCCATTGTCAAAGGCATTGCATGAATGCCTTCTCCTTCATGATCTTTTGTTGAGCTAACTTACCTGCGTGCATTTAAAGTTTATTGTCTGAGAATTTTACACAAATGGATCAAATCCATTCTCCTACTCCCTCCCTCCAACCCCTCCTATATCCACTCCACTAATTTTCCTTGACTTCATGTACTCATTTTTAAACCCTGAGTCTGATTAGTGCTTTCGGTATGTACATGGATGGAGGACCATCCTACTTCCCTGTTAGGCTATGACCCCACAGGGTGATCATCCAGGGGAGCTTGGTCAGCTTCTGAGGGGCCTAATCTCTGAGGAAAACTGAACTTCTCCCTCCCCCAGCACCATACTAAGTTCTCTTTCTCTCTCCCTCTGCCCCTTCCTCTCCCTCTCCTGATTGTGTCTCACTATGTAGCCCTGGCTGGCCTGGAACTTGAACTTGCTAGCTATGTAGACTAGGCTGGCCTCTAACTCACAGAGATCCACCTGCCTCTTGTCTCCTATAGCATGGACTTCTCTTCAACTGTCTGCTTTCCTGAGACCCATGTCAGAGCCAAGTCCACTCCAAACACTGCTTGGGTATTGTCATTCCGAGTCTTGGTCTACCTACCCGACTCATCAATCCTACTTCTCAATATCACCCCAAAGTAGGCATGTTGTAGCCACACATTTGTGTGTCAGTTAACCTTTTTATAGCNAGGGTTGGGTGTAGGACACAGAGTCCCTTCTCTATGAGCTAGCACAGCTCATAGAAGCAAAGGCANGCACTGAATTACCTAAATATTAACCCGATAGAAATCCAGGTGATTAGATTAGAGTTGCCAGAGGAGACTTGGGGGGAGATCTTAAAAAGTTTAGCATAGAATTGTCCTATGATTTTTCAATTCTAGTTCTTGTTATATGCCCCAAAGAGTTTCAAACAGGTGTTCAATATGTCGTTACACTCATATTCACAGCAACACTACTCACAATCNGCAAAAGGTAGGCACAAAGACTGAAAAATTATGCTATATTAGTGTGATAGAATATTATACAGCCTTAGGAGGAACAAAGCATTGATGCCTGTAACTGAAGGATGGACCTTGAAGATGNCATGTTGAATGAAAGAAATCAGACATGAGGATCATGGGAAATGCTCAGAATGGCAAGCACACAGGACATTGCAGAGATTCATGGATGCCAAGGGCAGACAGAGGAATAGGATGAGTGACTGTTTAGTGGGTGGAGGGTCTCCTCTAGGGTAAAATAGAATGTTATGAAGCTTGGAAGGGGTGGTGGGTTCACAAAATTGAGAATGTTCTGAATGTCACTGGGTTTACATTGTATGAGGCCCCACCCCCTCCTTTTTTGGAGACAGGGTTTCTCTGTGTAGCTTTGGAGCCTGTCCTGGAACTTGCTCTGTAGACCAGGCTGGCCTTGAACTCACAGAGATCTGCCTGCCTCTGCCTCCTGAGTGCTGGGATTGAAGGTGTGCGCCACCACTGCCAGGCCTATGACAGCCCTTTTTATGTTATGTGAATTTAACCTCAATAAAAATAATGTTAAAGATGGCAGTAGAGCATTAGAGAAGAAAGATGGCCAGGGACCTGGCAGGGCAGCCAGAATNGGAGGCACAAGAACACTTAGAGAAAGACTAGGAGACCNAGGCTCTCGGGGAGGTACCAATGCAGAGTGTGGCCAGATGGCTGCGCTCCACAGCAGAACAGTGGAGGGGAGAATTGCTGAGGGAAGGCCATTGGGTTGGATTGTTCAACCCGCCCTTGCTGAGTAGCTGCATGGCCCAGGCTCTACACTGGTCACCAGGATCTGAGTGACTTTAGATAAGACACTGGCCCAGGGCTGCGGGGTGGTGGTGAGGAGCTGTGTCATGGGCTGTGGCGGGAGGTGCTATCTGTGCTATGGGCTAGAGGGGACGCTATGCCATGGGCTAGAAGGGAAGCTATGCCATGGGCTAGAGGGGACGCTATGCCATAGGCTAGAGGGGACGCTATGCCATAGGCTAGAGGGGACGCTATGCCATGGGCTAGAGGGGACGCTATGCCATGGGCTAGAGGGGACGCTATGCCATGGGTTTTTCCAGCAGAGGGATGGGGAGTGGAAGGACACTGGGCAGAGTAAGGAGATCAACGTTAAAATGGTGGGTTCAGAAGGACAAGGCCCCAGGAGTGAGTGAGTTGAGAGAGNAGGTGAGGGAGGGTTCATTTAGAGAGGGATGCATTGAGGAGCTGCTCAAGCCCAGCCTGGGGTTGGCCTGTGGTTTTCCTGGGCAGGGGAGGAGTAGGGGGAAGTATTTTGGATGAGGTCAGTTGCTGGCGGTCATAGCTTACTTGGTTGCTGGCCCTGGGAGGAGGTACCCTGAAGATTGCNTTGAACAGTTTTCACCTGCTCCAAGCCCTTTCGGAGAGATCCGTTCTGTCTGCCAGCCATGCCTTCCTTCTCTAAAGCCTTGGGTGTTGTAATCAGGGCTCTTAGATATTCCAGGCTCAGATTAAGCCCAAGGGCTTGGAGAATGTCACAATAGTTTTGACGTCTCCCTGCTACCACCCTGCTGGCCAGCAAGTACTGGCATCTGCGACTCCATTCTGTCCTGAACTAATTCAGTACTTAAGGACGTGAGTGCTTTCCGAAGACCATCTGTTTACACTGCTGCTTAAGGAACCCGCTCTCCAGCCGCCTCCTAGCATAGGATTCAATAAATCCTGACATGGAGGGATGTTTTCTTGGTGGGGCCAGCAACTGAATGTTTTCCAAATGGCACATTATTGATATTAAAACTGNTTTGTACATCGCTAGCCATCAAAGAAATGTACTAAATAATATCTCTAGGAATGAAGAGGAAACAGAAAATTCTGTCCACATGTGTTCATCAGCAAAGACCTGAGACTGACTATACCATAAAATTCAGCAAGTCTGTGGGCCCCAGCAAATATGGGCCCCTAGGTATACTTATTTATACTGAGACCTCCTTCAAAACATCTGATGTAAAACCAGCTTTCCTAAGTAGGCAGGGCTTTGCTCCCTTCTTGTAGCATGAAGCTACCATGAAGATCCATAAAGGAAATTGTGAGGGGTGCGGTGGGAGAAGGATGGAATGAGAGAGAGGGAGAGAGAGAGAGAGAGAGACACAGAGAGAGACAGAGAGAGACAGAGAGACAGAGAGAGACAGAGAGAGAGACAGAGGAAATATTAGCAGGTGGAGTCTAGCTGAAGGAAGTGAGTCACGGGGGAGGGGTGTCCTTGGGGGATGTCCCTGGTCCCTTCCTGTTGCCCTGTCCACCAGGAAGTGAAGGTCAGTGCCTACCTGTCCTTCACTGCCGTGATATCCTGCCCAGATGTGAGGCTCAGCAACNAGACTGCAGCCCTCCGACACTGTAAACCTCAGCCCATCCTCTTTTNGTGCACATTTCTTCCCAGCAAAGGGAGAGTCACTAATGTAAGTTATTAAAACTCTCCCCAGTCCATTTCCTCAGTAGTAAGAAATACATTCTCATTAGATTGGGTGTGNGTGTAAATGGCAGGGCACACAGTAGGCCTACAATGCTTGTTTGTATTCCTTTTCCCGGCACCACCCTGGGCTTCCCAGCTCTTGTGTGGGTGCTGAGCCATGTGGTACTGACTCCTCCTGTCTTCCCGCTGTTGCTTTACTCAATGCCTGCTTGCTGGCTCAAAAAGATATAACTTCTTAATGCAGAGCCCTAAACAGAACGGTGGATATCAAATCAGCGCTTTGGTGACAGCAGAGGGACCATGTACAATATAACTCCGAGAGTGACTTACATATTTAAAGACACCTTGAGGATGCAGCTGCAGCTGCATATTAACTATTGTTGCTTGTTTTCCAGAACATTCTACATTTCCATCCTTCATCATAATGAAGAGGACAGCTCCCTGTGATTCCAAGGTGGGTGTGTCCTTCTGGCTGTCATCTGCCACCCCAGCACTAGGGTTTCCAGGCTGGTGAAGGGGCTTAGGGTGAGCTGCCCAGGACTGACAACTTCAGGAAAGTTCTTCAAACTCTTCTAATATTATTAAAATATCAAGGGAGNAGGGTTCATGCTGGAATCAGCTCTGGTGCACCAAATGTCTGCCTCATATTTTCTCTGTAGATCTTATCTGTGAGGAGTGTTTCAGGCCCATACTCTCCCCATGCCAAGTTTTGCTGCTTTTAAATGACTATATATTAACTACACATAGCAGTGGATTTCATTATGACATCTTCATGCATTGTACTAGTACATTTTGATCATATTCATCCCGTTTCCCTCCCTTGTCCCCTGTCTCTCTCCTNTTGGTGTCCTTCCTCTTCCTTTCTACTTTCTTGTCTCTTTTTGTGTGTGACATGAGAGTTGATTTCATGAGCATGGGTGAAGGATTAGTTACAGGAGTGTGAGCAACTTACCAGAGGCTACACCACTGAAGAAAACAGAGAACCCTGTTATTGGTTTTTTAAGTGTGTGTCGTGTTCATTCAAGTGTGTTACAGTTCATGTTAACCACTCTAAGCTACTGGCTCAGTCACCTGGCCTAGGCCTGGAGTAACATCCAACCAACATGTAGGGGTGAGTGTCCCGTGAATGTAGTGCTGGGGAGAAGAGTGTAGCTTTATCCTGGCCTCTTGCTGGATGTGGGTGTGTCTGCTCCATCACAGACCTTCATGTCCAGGTTCAAGAAGGTCCTTCTTGTGTCCGCTCCAATGATGCTGCAGTCCTATGATGGCTCTACCACTTGTGGAGTTCATGTGTTTGTTGTCTGATACATTTGATAAAGTATGGAAGCAGCTGAAAAGGCAATGTATTATGTTATTAATATACAGCTTAGCCAAAGGCAACCTGGATAGGATATGTACTCTGCTAAACAATACCCACAAAAAGCCACCAAATTTCAATTCGCTACAAATAAGAACCTCTCTGCTCATCACCTGCTAAGAGTAAAAAGGCAAACCAGGGGTGAGGAGGATATGTACAACACATACACCTGGCAAAGGACATGGATCAAAATATAGAAAGAGTTTATGCAAGCCAATAAGGAAACCACAGGCAATAAAAAGCAAAGCAAAATAAAACAAACAAACAAATAACAAAACAACAACAACAACAAAACAAGCACAAGATTTGAGCAGATGCATTGTCAAGACAGAGATTATCAAGTAGAAGGTAAACATGTGGAGAGACACACATTGTCATTACACGTTGTTATTATTAGTAGTCCCCTGAGTCCAATTAGTGCTGACCATATGGGTTTGCACACCTTATTTCTTGATTAGAGTGATTAGGGTGATATATATACATAAATATATGATATATATATATATTATATGCAAAAGTCTATTGAAGAACATTTGAGAACTATCAGGTTATCATTGTAGTGTTGCAGTGACGATGTGGGAGCCAGTAGTGCGTTTGCAAGTATTCAATGAAAAGCCACTGTCTTAGTAAAATTTCACACCTGNACATCTTTCAGCATGTGCATGGATAAATCTGTAGGATCAGTCCATACAGATAGAAACTAAGTCAAGGGCCATACCCACCTAGATTAATCACCAGCAGTCTATACTCTGTCATCAACATAGAGTGGTCCCTCCTTAACCACAGGAGAATGAGCTCCGAGTCTCCTGGTGGACACTAAATCCTATATATACTGTTTTCTCCTATAGATGTGATGAAGCTTAACTTAGCCACAGTAAGAAATGAACAATAATAACCAATGACACAACAGGGCAATCTGATGAGGGTTATCTAAAAGTTACAAACTACTTATTTCCTGAATTTTCCATTCAGTTTTTCAGTTTTCAGAGTAAGGGGTGCTCTGAGAGGCATCATGATCAATATGCACACATGCAAAAGGCTTTGTGTTTTGAAAATTGAAGGGCATCAAACAAATTTGACAAGCAGATAGTCCTGCTAGAATGAGGTGTGCCTGTTTTTAGAACTGGCTACCACTGATGGGCAGAATAGGGCATTCATTGTTCAGAAAAATATTATGGATGATAGTAAGTTTCGGTTTTGTGTGGCATCCCATCACTAACATTTTAATTATCTATATTTTGCTTTGTGTGGCGCAGCATGGGTATCTTATGACTTGACTGGTCTCTTATAGATGCTCCATTCTCCTAGGCATGGGGGTACATACCCTAAATTGAAGTACTCAGGAAACAGAGGCAGGCACATCTCTGAGTTTGAGGCAAGCCTGGTCCTACACAGGGAGTTGNGGGCCAATCAGGACTACATAGAGACCCTGTCTCAAACAAAACAAAACAACCCATTTAGCAACATTCCCTTTAAATGCAAGGCCTAGAGGATAAAGCCATGGTACACATCCCACATATGATTTCCTAAAAGCATGTGTTCCTGCTGCATTTCAAGCTCTGCCCTTGTTTAAATGCATGNGTTTTAATTTTAACTGGTTGTAATTCCAGGGTGTGACTGGAATGTATAAGATGGTCTTGGCTGTCGACCAATACCAAACAATGAGCTCAGCTCTTCTTGGAGTGCAGATGACAGTCACACATGGCCTCCAACCACTCAGCTTGGGCTGGGTCTGGTACCAAACCAGCTAGTGAAACTACTCGCTAGCACTTTCTTCAAAAACAAATAAACAAACAAACAAAACAACAAAAAAACTTCAGCTCCCCATAGTCTCCTCTCCACCCTCCCCTCCTCATCCACTTCTCTCCTTCTCTTCCTCTTTCTTCCTCTACCTCCCACCTCTTTCCTCCCCTTTCTTCACTTCTTGCTTCTTTTTTCCCCCTTCCAATGTGAAAGGATGCAAGGAAAAGGAAAAGAAACAAACAAACAAACTAAATTTGGAAGTGGACAAGTCGCTACTTTCAGTGGACATCAAAATCCCAGCAAAATATGTTGGCGAAATTTTAATGAAGAGACAAAAGGTCCAGAACATTTAACTGGACAGTAAAGGAGAAGGAAGTTGGGGAACTGACACTTCCTGGCTTCAAAACTCAGGATAGTTAGAGCTGTTGTCAAGATGGTTGGTGTTGGTCAAAGAAGAGACAAGATCAGGGAGCACAGTAGACACCCTCAACATAGAAACCTGAGTGCACCAACCACTGATCTTCGACAAAGGGGCAAAGGCAATACAATGGCAGAGAGACTCTTCTCCACAGAAGACATCTGGGGCGTGGAAAGTGAAAGCAAGAGATTGCACAGCTGTGGCAAACACAACTTTTTAGTCTAGATGCTTGCTGGGATGCCAGAAGAGCTGGGACGAAGGGACACAAGGACCACCTCCCTGAAACCTATGCACAAGAACTCTTGCCTGTATCAGAAAGGTCAACCCAGCCTTGGAAGGTTCTGGAAAGGGCTGGCTTTCCACAGTCTTTTCTGCCTCTGACGAGCCTTTGCTTGCTGCCCTTTCTTTATGGTACCCAGGGGTGATGCAGAACAATCAGAATGTGTCAAGGCTTATTACAGGCAACCAGGGCTTCCACTCCAAGCAAATAGGACTGAAAGATAAATACTCATTGGCTTTGTCTGGACTTATCTAAACAGGCACATTAATGGCTGCTTCCCCGAATATATTTCACTTCTTGGAGTAAAGGAAAAATCAATAATAATATCAGGTTTATGTGAAGGTCAGTGGGCGCAGCACTTAGCATCTTTCATGCTCTGGTTTTAAAGGCTACAAAGCAGCCCTGTTTCTGACAAGTCTGCATGGGAAGTGTCTTGACTGAGATCCTTGGACTTAATAAAAGATTTATGGGGGAAATTCTGCAAGTAATATCTTGTTAAAATAACTTCTATGCTAACCTCAAGTGACAAGTGATTGCTCAAACTTGTTCCTACAGCTACTGGACTTTCTTTTTAATCTTTCATTAGCTCTGTTCTCCTGACTTGAAGTACAAGGGATGGCAATTGCTTGGGTCCATTATTTACAATGTGAGTGTCTCTTTGTTGTACTGGGTCTGTGTTTTCTTTTCTGAATTACAAATGAAGTAAATGTCACCATTTGATGGTAATGGATGGCATTTAGATGCACCCAGAATGTCACATTGCTCCAGAGTCAAGACCTTTGTAAGCAATATTAAGTGCTAGGCTCTTAGAGAACATTTCCTAGGATGGAGAGGACAGTGGGAAGAGTCACAGCTTGGATATTGTGAACTGGCAGCCCTGCCGTATGTCAATTCTTTGCAAATTGAGGCAGCAGGGTCTCTAGTGTTATAAACTGTTGTGTTGTGTTGTTGTTTTTGCTCTTTTTTGGGGGGGGGCTGCCCCCAGCTCACAAATAAATCACACACAGAGGCTTATGCTTAATTATGATTGCCCGGCCTTAGCTTGGCTTGTTTCTTGCCAGCTTTTCTTAACTTAAATTATCCCATCTATCTTTTACCTTTGGGCTTTTATCTTTCTCTGTTTCTGTATACCTTTTCTTTATTTCTTACTCTGTGGCTTGCTGTGTAGCTGGGTGGCTGGTCCCTGACATCCTCCTCCTTCTCTGGCTACTTCCTCTCTCGTTTCCAGATTTCTCCTCTATTTATTCTCTCTGCCTGCCAGCCTCACCTATTTCTTTCCCCTGCCTTGCTATTGGCCATTCAGTTCTTTATTAGACCATCAGGTGTTTTAGACAGGCATAGGAACATAGCTTCACAGAGTTAAACAAATGCAACATAAAGAAAAGTAGTGCACCTTAAAATAATATTCTACAACAGTGTCGAGAGACTTTTACTGAGGAGAGCACACACACACACACACACACACACACACACACACACACACACACAGAGCCCTACTCACTCTAGAATGGGAACCAACAACAGATCAATGACTGGACTGACGTCCAACTTGGTGAATCAATGAGTTTTTATTGTGGTTGGAACAGGAGTAGGGGTGAGGGGTTACTTCAGAGATGACTCAAAAGCTGCTGTATCACTGAGAAACCCACCCCAATACAGATGACAACTCAAGAAAGCTTTATCCCTGGAGCTCTCTGCACACTTAGAGGCAGCTCAACTGATCTAGGCAACTGAGCTGGCCAGAGTCTCCTTTTTCGGCATCATTTACTGCTTCTTTAAGTTTGGGGAAGGGCCTTCTTGAATCTTGTAAATTTTAGCTCTCCAAGACATATGAAGATTATTTGCCTCTCAAGTCTCACCAGTCACCCCCACCNCTCTCCTGGAAGGAACATTTTAGTTCAGAGGAAACTGATATGCAGCATAAAGGAATCAAGTATCTGCCTATATGATATGAAGCCTGTATGAAGCCTGGCAGGGCGAGAGGCCCACACCATCTCACTATCTGGTTCTTAGGGAACTTGATCCTGATTGCCTTCTGTCCCAGAATGGATGGAGAGCTTCCCCAAAGCCACGTATTGAAGTCCTAACCACTCAATGATATGATTTTGAAGTGGGCTTTCAGGAAGTAATTCAGATTAACCACTGTTATAACGGTGGGGTCCTGACACCTTCCCAGAAGAGGAAGAAAGATGGGCTAGGTTAATGGTACAGTGCTTGCGCCCTTTCATCTCNGGCATGTGACCCAGACTCAGCCAGTGAGACATAAAGCGAAGACTCCTGGGCCTTCTGGGTAGGAAGGAAAAGAGAAGAAGCCTCTGTGGAGAGCCCTTCAATTTCCTTCTTGCTTTTGACTACTTGCATATGAGGAGGTGAAGTCTGGAGCTGCTTCCTTGGGTAAAACCCAGAGAAGTGGGAGGCCAAACACTGTGGGACCACAGAACCATGCCATAATCAGTGGGAACCATGCCAGAAACAGCCTCCCCTGCACTCCTCTCATGTNTGGGCCACGTTCAGTTGCATTTGCATTGCTTGGCTGAGGATNCATGAAACAACACAGAGTTTTGCTTTTTAAAGGAAGTTTTCTTGGAAATTCTGCCATTCCATGTGATGCCATGCCAGACAACCATTCAGAGAATTCTCATTAACACAGGACACTGGAGAGTGAGACAGAGAGCCTTCAGCAGTGATGTGGCTTATGGCTCATGAGCAATTACAACAATGGTGTGGGCTTCTAACATAAAGGCCACACCATGCAGCGACACAGAGCCCAGGTTTTCAGATNGTCCTGAAATCACTTGTATTTGCCCTCATCTTTCCTGTGAGCAGCCCAGCATGCCCTCTGCCTCCNNTGCTGCCCACAGCTTCCCTCTAGAGACTGGATGTTCAAGATCAAGTTTGCAGTCACGTGTGTGCATCCACAGACCAACAATGAAGTCAAGTCATGATGGCTCAGCTGTCTGCTTGAGCTCTCCTCCCTGGTTCGCTCTGCAAGGGCAGTCACTTTAACCATCAGAGCACCAGCTGTTAGCTTCATGCTCCTGCCTCTCCTCCTCATAGAATAATCACTAATTACTATTTTTAGTTCTTTTTGTTGCTGTTTTTAAAGAATCTGTGTCTTTAAAAATATACGGACTGGGGGTGCCATTCATGGCTCAGTGCACTTGCTTTTGCAGAGGACTGGAGTTTGTTTTCCCCACCCACATCAGGTGACTCACAGCCATCTGTAGCTCCAGCTCCAGGGGAGCTGATGCCCTCTTCTGGCCTCTGAGAGCATCTATACTCACATGCACGTGCACTTGTACTCACATTTGCANGTGTGCGCATGCACACACAGACACACACTTAATGACCCACAAATTGGCACTTTCTTTTTAAGTTTTTCTTCTATGTGTGTGGCATGTGCATATACTCCTGTGAATGCATGTTTGCACATGTATGGGCATGTGTGGGTGTGACTGCTGGGAACTGAACTTGGATCTTCTGCAAGAAGTACAACTAATGAGTAAGTTATTAATATAAAAATGTAGACATATAACATTACTTAGTAACTTACACGTAAACTAAAATGTTAAATGAAAGGAGAGCCAGGTTAAATTACAGTTGTAGCAGGAGATTTNGCATGTTCATCTTAGGACTGGATCCACCTGATAGGTTAATATAAGGATGTAGAGGAATAAAGCGCAGAGAAAAGAAAATTAATGTGATAAACACATATCCANGCCCTCTGAANATTTGCAGGCATTGGTGATATCCAAGTTGCCTGTAAATGAAACCATAAACTCCAATATAAGAAAAGTTAGAAATGATAAAAAACAAAAAGGCAATAGAAGAATTTTAACTCATAAAGAAATTAAGTGGTCTATTCTTAATTAGATGTTGGAGCAGTGAAGCCAAAGAAAAATTACGTACTATCTAAACAGTGATGGAAAGGAGACCATTCCAGAACAAAGTGCATCTGAGCACAGAGTGGAAGTTACTGAGGTTGGGAAGAGCAGAGATGGAAGAGGGTGGAAAGTGGCAAGGGGCAGGAGGTGGTGGATAACGGGAGTTGGAGGAACAAGTGCCCAGGATCAGTTAGAGAGAAGGAATGGGTTCTTGTATTACATGTACAGAAATGGCAAGGAGTGCGGACACTAATTGCCCCTATTTGCTTTATGCCTTGTGTTAAGGTCCCACTCTGAACCTTGCTCATATGCAGCACAAACTGAAGCTCCCAGAAAATAGCCACGCCTCCATAAAACACCCTTCAGGATGACTGATGGATTAGAATTCCAGTGATTGTAAAGAGCTGGAATATTGCAGGTCCAGGACCACATTAACCTGGGCTATCTAAATAACCATCCATTGCCCACCTCTGGGTGTGATGTGGTGTCCTTGTGACTATTAGGTAGGTCCTTTCAGAATGTGCAAAAAATAACACAGTGAAATCTCATAACACCTACTGGAATGTTTAAAACAATACTGTGCTTGTTTTAGAAGCACAGTAGGTGCTGAAGGAGTCAGTTTTTATAAATGTATATGGATGGATGCAAGTGAGCATATATGCAAATGTGGACATCTGCAGATGTGTTCTTATGCAGGCATACATTGCTTAATNGTGGAGAGGCATCCTGAGAAATGCATGATGTGGTGGCTTTGTGGTTTGTGAATGTCACAAACCCTGTTAGTCACATGGCCTCTTGCATACAGATACAGATTGTAAAAGAAATATGCAGTTCCAGCTGGTATAACATGACGTACCATTTTATAGTAAGTTTTAAAAAATAAGTAGGACTATAAAATAACAATAAAAGTATAGTGNATACATAAACGAGTCACTATTGTTAGTTATCATTATCAAATGTTATGAACAATGTGCAATTATGTGTACCATTCTTTTACATGCCTGGCATCATGGTGGGCCATTTTTACCAAGATTGTCATACATATAGATAATGTGTTGAGCTATCATGTCATAATGATGATATGGCTCAAATGTGACATGTTTCCCATAGGCTTGTGTATTTGAATGTTTGGTTCCCAGCTGGTGGTGCTGGCTTGGGAGNTTGTGAAATCTCTGAGATGAGTTTAAGAGTCTGAGGGAGGGACTGAAGAAATGGTTCAATGGTTAACAGAGCTTGCAATTCTGACAGAGGACCAGGGTTCAGTTCCCAGCACTCACATGACAGCTCACAATCATCTGTAATTCCCATTCCAGAGAATCTGGTACCCTCTTCTGGCCTCTGCTGGCTCCTGCATGCAAATGATGCAACCCTAGGCACAAACACATACACAAAAAATAAGTATGTATTTCCAAAGGAATCTGAGTGAAATGTTTTCTATGTAAAAGATGCCTATAGATGTATCTACACATACACAACTTCACATACATGCATAAAGGTATCAAGATCTACCTGACCAGTGTGGACCACTAAGGGCCATCTTTGAGGGTTGGGCCTCCCCCTGCTTCTGGCCTGACCTCTCTGCTTCCTCATTCCCTAAGCTGTGGAGAGGCTGTGTCTCACAATCTTACCTCCCTGGATAAAGCTTCCTGGCCACTATGTATTCCTTTCCANGATGGACTGTGTGCCCTGTAGACTGCGAGCCAAAATAAACATCTTCCTTATGCTGTTTCCACCAGGGGTTTGTCACAGTGAGGGGAGTGACTGAAATACATGGCTGACATTACGAAGGGATGGGAATTTCAGCTCCATTAAAAGCTTAAGAGCTCCCATTGTACATGTGGTCCATAATTGACTGAAACACCAAGCAACTGTGAGTGAGTGTGTGTGTGTGTGTGTGTGTGTGTGTGTGTGTGTGTGTATGATTTCATGAGTGTGGACCATTAAGGTTTCATTAGATTGCTGGTGTTGGAGGGCTGATATAAAAGGGAAGAAAAAGGAAATGGATATAAGCGAGTCATAAAACACAAGAAAACAAAAAANTTATAGATGATATTTTTAAAGTATCAATGATCAGCTAACCATTGAGCCATCATCTCTCCACCCCCTCCCTCAGATTCTTCAAGTTATTATTCTATCATCTCCCATCCCAGTTTAGTTAAAAGCTTAGGAAAATTGAAATGGGAGTGCGACATCCCATGGATATCCTTTCCCTACCTTCAAACATTGGTGACAGCTTGATTCATTTGCTCTACTTAGAGGTACGTGTGCCTGTGCATAATGTCGATCCCTCTATTTACACTGATGCATTTCTTGCTTAAACTATTTGTAAGTAAGTTGCTGGCACAGTGGCACTCTATCCCTGAATACTGCAATGTGCATCTCCTGAAAATAAGGACATTTCTCTAATACAGCTACAACACTATTATCACATTTAAGAAAATCAGTGCAGATCCCTTTCCCTCTCCTTATGAATCCCAGGCTAGTCTTGAGCTCACTAGACAGCTGAGGGTGACTTTGAACTTCTGGTTCTCATGTCTCCACCTCCCTGTGCTGAGATTACAAGAGTGCATCATCTTGCCTGGTACGATGCAGCACTCGGAATCTAATCCAGGGCTGTGTGCATNCTAGGTAGGTGCTGTACCAGCTCAGCCCACCAACACGGACAGCATAATGCCGCCCACTGCACATACTCAGTTCCCCTCGGCTATTCCAGTGTCAAAGTTGAT
>LZPO01052247.1:1420557-1433144 GCA_001675575.1 Neotoma lepida
TAACCTTCTTCGCCCATATAATGTTACTTATACATGTATATTTTCAGGGCTGATCATTTGGTATTGAATAACTGATTGCTGTGCTCTTCCCTGGGAAAGACTAGTTCTTCAGTTCTCAGCATTGTTAGTTGCCTGTAGGTCTTGGTCTGGGCTTTCCCTCTTGCGTGTTAGCATGTCTATTGGAGTTTGTTGTTGTTGTTGTTGTTGAGGTCATGTTTAGGCAGCCGTGTTGGTGGGGCTTTCATAAACAAGGTTTTCCTGAGACTCAGCAATGTCTGTCCATGTACATATTGCCTACGGCTGCTTTGTGTTACAATCAACAGTGGCTAGAACAGACTGAGGGACTTATTATGAAACTGTTGAATTTCTTGGTCCTGGGCTAATACATTTACTGACCTGTTCCAGACTTCCAGTGTCTGCCACTGCCACTTGTTGTTCAGGCAATTCGCCAGCTTGTTTTCAGTGATATTACTTTTACTTTCTTAGAATATTTGTCCTCAAGTTTCTCCTTTATCTGATAGACCAGTTAATGTGTTATGGGATTAATATTACTGGTTATGTATTTATTTTGTATTTACTGTTTAATATCTGCATTTCTGAGTCCCGTTACATTATGACAATTTGCACAGTTTGATAATCTTACCACCAAAGTTGTTTCTAGTTTGGGCTACTGAACTCTCACTGCCCTAAACATTTGCCTCTACGTTAGGGAACACACTGTGTGCATACTTTAGGGAACACACTGTGTGCATCTCCACTAAAGGAGAGGAGGCTGCAGAGCCTCACAAGGTGAGTATGTATCCAGAGGCTTTTCTGCATCCTACCAGGCCCTGCAGCTGCTNCTAAAATAATCACTCAGAGGCTTAATATTAATTATAAATATTTGGCCAATGGCTCAGGCTATTACTAGTTAGCTCTTACAACTTAAATTAATCCGTTTCTATTAATCCATTTCTATTAATCTGTACTCTGTACTCTGTACTCTGGCATCTTGCTCCTTAGGCGGCTAGATGGCGTCTTCTCAACTCTGCCCTTCTTTCTCCCTNTATTCAGTTTGACTTTCCCACCTAACTATATTCTGCCCTGCCATAGGCCAAAGCAGCTTTATTCATCAACCAATAAAAGCAACACATATTCATAGTGTACAGAGGGACATCCCACATCATGGATATGTTCAGGTACAGATGGTATTTGCAAGGCCCTTCCAGCACTAGATGGGTGGATATCCATTTGCTCTATGTCTTTGGTGGCCCTTGGTCATATCAGTCCTAATTTTAGTCATTTAGTCATGATGTGCAGCCATGCATCACTTAACACAGGGACATGCTTTGAGAAAGGCCTCCTCACACATTGTGATCACATATGAACTTCCTGGAGTGTACTGACACAAACTGAGATGACTATGACATCACTTACTAGGTGATGTCATCTTATGGCTNCNAAGTCTTCCGTGGGGTCCGTTGTTGACTGAAACAGAGTGAACGCAACTTGTGTGGGGAGGAGCTCCTTTCCTGCCGGGGTGGAAATGAGGCAAGATTGCCTCCTATTACTTTTATTCAGCATTGAAGGAGAGGTCTGACNCCGCAGCCATAAAGCAAGGGAAAAGCTTTATAGGGANAATAAGAACAAAATCAACACTCACGGACTTGGTTTTGGTTGATGCTCATTAAAGACGTTCTCTGCTATTCCTATGTTTGTGGATGCATATTGAATTTTATTAAATGTCTTTTCTGCCTCTGTTGAGATGATGATATAATTTGATAATGTGGCACATTACCCTGATTGAATTTAGAACATTAAACCAACTTTGCATTCTTAGAATAAACTCTGCTTCATAATGATGTTTTCTCCTTTGTATCTACTACTGGACTTGATTTGTGCCCATTTAGACCCATTATATGAATCTTCTTGCAGGGCTTTGAACTACAGCTTTCCTTTCTGGCTAACTAGATTCCGACATAGGCTGTTTTACACATCCTGTTTCCTACAGGGAGATCTGAGGATTTAGAAAGCCCATATATTAGAGTCTGGAAAAACTTGAGGATGGCACCCTATGAGCATTGGCAGGTTGGTTGTTGAAGCCTGCTCAAATCTTGAGCATGTCAGAAATGGTAGCACTATCCGTGTATTGATCTGACTGTGTAGAATTTGCTGACTCTCCTTTTCCCCTCTCATATCTATCATCGAGTAAATTAGTAATTCCTATTCTTGGTACCACCGCACACACATCCAAAATCCAGACTACATCTTATATCCCNAATGCTCTGTGTGTGACACAGTCACGTCTTTGTTTGGATTGTTGAAACTGTCTTCACTCTCTTCTTTCTACTTTCCACTCTTGTTCTCTTCCTTAAGTCCAACCCATATTCAGAAACTGGAGGGATATTTAAAAAATTGAAGTCTCTAGAGTCAGTCATGTCAGTGGACAATCATGACAGATGGAGGTCAGTGGGTCTGAGACAGGAAAGGGGCAGTGAGGTGGAAATTGNATGGAGTATGTAGGTAGTGAAGGACCCAGCACATGGGCGATGACTGTAGTGGAGAGGAGGGTGAGCAACGGGGCCACCTGTCAACTCTGGATGTACGTGGGATGCACCTGACGTCTGAAGAGTCTGAGGAGTGGGTCACAGAAAGGTAAGGAGGGGTGGTATTGAGATGTCACCCTACTGTCNTTATCATGTTGNCTCTTGGTTGTTGACTCATGAGGAACTGAAATTTCCCAGACATCAGTGTCTGGGAGAGAGCAAGACCACAGCTTTATTACTCTCCAAGACACCAAGGGAATAATTTCTGTTCCATTGTTCAAGCCTTCAATAAATTAGTCAATACCAAATACCTGTCAGCCCCAGAGCCGTTACTGCCTGGTATCCTGTGCTCACAATGTGCTTCCAAATAGATNGAATAAGGTTTTGTTTCACTTAACTCTTCAGGGTAAGTGGTAAACCCAAGAGCAAATGTGTTCTCTCCACACAACCTTTTCCAAAGCACAAAGCCTGGCTCCATCTGGTCCCGCCTCTTTTGGACTCAGCCTCTTGCAGTGTCTAACACTCCTTAGCTCTCCTCAACNCTCCTCAGCATCCAGAGCTGGACATAAGGGGCCCCTGAGATGACCTTTTTCTGACCTTCCAGGCTGTCCTTCACTCTTCTATTCTCAACCTGTTCTCTCCTTCTACACCTTCTTCTTCTTCAGAAAATGAATCTTAATGTATAACCCACTTGTTAAAACGTTCCTCTGTAGACAATGTCTCTCTCATTAGAATACACTTTACTTGGGCCAGTACTGTCTGTCCTCTCAGCATCCAGCTTCCACAGTGCTTGGCACCGGTCAGGCATTCATTAAGTNTTGGCTAAGCAGCCCATAGAAGGAACATGCTAGCACAACACATTAGCATAGAGCGTGGAAGGATGAACAGAGACAGGGTTAAGGGAGAAAGAATGGCCATGGTCCTGCTCATGTTGACATTTTGCTTCTGAGACTGCCTCTTTTGTCCCTTTCTCATCCCTTTGGAAGGATCAAACATGAAGGTTGTTCATAAAGGTCTCTCTACCTTCTACCTAAAAAGCCTTTCAGATTTGGTCCATAGACAGGGCAGTGATGTTTCCCCTGTTAATGGCTAGTTAATGAAGGCACCTATAACCTGCAAGCANAGCTCCATTGTCCTTAAATAGAATGCCCTGAAGAGTCATGCTCCATCACCTCCCCCATCTGAGGATGGCTATAGAGCTGGGCTTGTTCAAAGTCAATATGGGGTCAGCCGAGCTGAGTTGTTGACACACTTGTGTCCAAAGCTCCTTGCATGACCTTGCTATCAGGCACTCCAAGTCTCAGGAATGGGGACCAGGTGGACACTCAGGCTGGACCCCTTTCTACAATTAGTATGTGGTTGTCTGCGGAAAAGATGATTAGACATTTTCGGATGGACTGGCATTCAGTCTCAGGTTAAACATTTGCCTTTCTCTCTGCTACACAGTCAATTTGCTGAGTGCGTTCCCTTTCTCCATGTAGAGGGTGGAGGTAAATTCATGTTTGAACTTCTAATGAAGACAGCGTGAACCCTGAGGCTTTGGCTATGATGGGATTTTGTAGTGGAGGTGGGAGAATGTGGGGGGGCAGGAAGGTTGGGTCAGAATCTAGGGGANGAGATANCTGTTCCCCGCTGGCCAGGGTGATTGGAAGCAGGCACTTCCTCTGTGTGAACACTTGCGTATGTCAGCTGTAGAGCCAGGCCAGGCTCCATGTCTTCGCTCCTTCCCTGGGAAGCCAAGAGACGGCTGCCTACTGATTTATCTCCTTCACTTTATAGGTGAGCAGATGTGGCCTGCAGGGATCAGTGGCTTCTCTGAGGTTGAAAGTGAATGGGTCCAACAACTGAGGCTTCTCTACCCACTGTTTTCCATGTCAAGAGTGGTGTCCTGGAGTCCTCTGTAATGTGTCAAGTTCTCAGTGACTCAGNTCACCCTAAGCACCAGAGATGGAAACACACCCCTGCTCCCTGTCCCTAATNCTTGAAACCCCAGGAGTCACTTCACATTATACAAAACTACAGCTACTTCTCAGAAGAAGTAGCTGTAGCCACCCATTGCTTAGAACCTAAGGGCTTGAAGACAGCGATCGGGTGCATGAGTCCTCTCCACAGGACCCTGTTTTCCCCACGAAGCCTCTGATCCTCTCTATCTGTGTTTTGGGGTGCTGGCTTTTCTGGTGCTGTCAAGCCTGTGGTTGAAAAACTTCACTGAGGACCACACTGAGAGTGACCCAGTTTTGAGCTGCCACCTCTCCACCCTCTGCACCTGCCGTAGCCTTGCTGTGAGCTTTGGCCAGCCTGGCCTCAGATTATTTCAACCTGGTGGGTCTCCCTGCTGCTGACCACCTGTCTCCTGAGAGGACCCACAGCCAACCCCTCCCACACCAGATGGCTGCCCCCTCGTGCTATTCTGAGGCATTCTAGATAAGGCCAGGCTCAGCATGGACAAAAGAGGTCCTGGGCATCTATGGCCAAGGTCAAAGTGTCCATCTGGACACAGGTATCAGAAGTGCCAGGGGGCTGCTACAGGACTGCTTTGGAAGGGGAGGTGCTTCCCAGATGGTTGCTCTTGGTTCCCTGTGAGTCTTGTTTCAAAATCAAACCTGGGCTCAGGTGCACAGTTCCTTGGGCAGGTGGGCATATCACCTAACAAATACCTTCAAAAGCCCCTCCTTGGTCAGTGAAGGGCCTTTATCCAGGAACCACCACAGGAAGCAATCCTACTGTGTTGTTGGAGAGAAATTTGGCCAGAAATGAATGGACGCTCCTCAAAGGTCATGGTCAGTGAACTTTCAGGGTTCCACCTCACAACTTCCAACCCGGCCCGAGTTCTGACTTCCCACTAATGTCACTGCTCCTAGACACTTCCTCTGAGCCATTGAAATGGGCCTCCTGCTGCGAGTGGATCACATTTGAACAGTATTACAGCACCAAACTGTCTATAAACCAGACCGCTGAAGAGGAAGCCAGGCTTTGTTTCCTGTGCAGTAAGAAACTGAAACAAGTCTACTTCTTTTCAAATCCTCTTGTTTTTCTTTATGAACAAAAAAAAAGGGCATCAAGGCTGGGGGAAACATCTCAGTAAAGGGCTTGCTTTGCAAGCCTAGGAGCCTGAATTTGATGTCCAGAATCCACATAGCAAAGCTAGGAGTGGAAGAATGCACTCTGTGCTGGAGAGGCAGACATAGGTGGACCCGTGCAACTCTCTGGCCAGCTAGCTTAGCCAACTTGACCAACTCCAGGCCAGTGAAAGACCCTGTCTCAGAAAAACACAACAGAACAAAAACAAAGTGGATAGACTCTGAAGAGAATGACATCCAAGGTAGTCCTCCAGTCTTCATGTACTTGCGCGCGCGCGCGCGCGCGCACACACACACACACACACACACACACACAAGCTATTGAGCTAGCCTTGTAAGAGCTTGTTTTTAAGCTACATCTCCCTTGAGATCCTGTTGGTAGGTCATACATTCAGAATTGAAAGATGTGGTGATATATTGTGTACCCTAATAAACTTTCCTGAGGATCAGAGGACAGAACCAGCCACTAGATTAGACATAGAGGTCAGACAGTGGTGGCACACACCTTTAATCCCAGCACTTGAGATCTCATGCCTTTGCTTAGGAAGCACACAGGCCTTTAATCCCAGGAAGTAATATGNCAGGGCAGAGAAAGGTATATAAGGTGTGAGGAAACAGGAACTCACTGTCTTTAGGCTGAGGATTTCGGAGAGGTAAGACTTCTGCTTCTCTGATCTTTCAGCTTTCACTTTGATATCTGGCTCTGGGTTTTTTTTTTTTAAAGACCATCTAGATTTGAACAACAAAAAGACAATAACCTCAAAGTAGAAAGATACCACTGCATGTGTTTCTGAACCAGTGACACTCATTTCTTATTCTAAGCTCAAGAACAAACACTTGTGTCCAAGGCCAGGACATCAGCATTGAAAAAACGCTTTAGAAAGGGCGCAAACCTAAGCCTCCCAGGCTGATAAGGATGACATGGGGTGGTAATTACAGTGTCCTTGCTTTTTCCTCATGTCTTTTATTTCTGATCCCACATTACTGTGGTAACTTCCAAAAGGCATTCTTGCTTACATTCCAACAAAACCTTCATTAGATTAAAAAAAAATGTTTTTTTCCAAGATGGCATCAGAATTATCATATCACTTCCCTCAGTGACTGCTGAAAGGAATCCTGACAAACTGACCGTGTTCTCCTGTGAGAGATGCATTTGAGTAAGGCAATCTATTTACTTGCACCTGCGGGAGACACTGGGCGGAGCTGGTGGTCGGGTGGGAATTAACACTGACTTGCAGTCCCATGCCTTCTCATAAGCTTGGGTGCCAGCTGAGCTCTGATTGGCTGGCATTTCTCCAATCACAGACCCACCATCTCAGCTCTTGCTTCTCTCAGGATGGACGAGTCACCTGACCAGGGTGCCTGGAAGGAGGCTGCCATTGCAGTTTCTCCAGTTTCACTTGGCAGTGGTGTGGTGCCAGTCTCATTTACATGCTGCCAATTCTATGGGGGGAAATGGGATCTAATTTAAGCACCACTTTATCTGCTTATTTTACCTACAGACATGAGAAGATCTCTTTATTATGTAAGCACCTCAGCTTCATTACAACTGTCTCTTAGAACTCTCTGCAGCTGACAACCCCACAGTGCTGGAGACACCTTTTATGCAACTTACTCTTCAGAGACAATCAAAGCTAGGATGCAAGCAAGACTTGCTGAGGTCATGGTAAAGCCGCCAGAATTTACCCAAATGTGTCTTTGAGCCAGTTCATTTGTTTCACCTCTGTGCTGAGAATGAGTCTTCTACATTCCCGACTCTGCCTCCTCCAAATGAAATATTAATAATGTTACTTCTGCTACATTTGGCAATGTGAAGAAACATCCAATAATAAGCTGAGCGTACAAAATGTTCTTATTCACCGCAGGTTAGCAGTAATACAATGTACACAGTACAGTATGTGTGATTCCCCGGTCTATGAATTGAGCAGGGCATTAGGGAATATTCCATTCACCCTAATGAAGAGTTACCAGGAGGGATGAATAAAGTGTGAAGCCAGCACAAAGCCTTGCTCTGGAGTCGGAACTCAGTTCCTCACTAGTTGCAAAATTCCCAGGTGCAACTGGCTTCTTGTAAGTGTCCATGAAATCAGCTTAATAGGTACAAAAATGTGTTTCCAGGTGCATATAGTTTTAGCCTGGCATGTGTCTGTGGCTGTGGTAGGTTCTGTGGAGTGGACTGCCATGTGAGGTTGGAGTTTAGAGCAGGAGGGGACCCCTAGAAGTGAGAAAGGGGAAGGGAAGCCCACGGGGAGACTGATCAGGGCTAGCAGGGAAGTGAGGACTCTAGAAGCAGACACAGCTCAAGGGGCTTCAGTGGCTTGGAACTGTGGACAGGATCCCATCTCTCCCTGCTACAGTGAGGACACTTGGGAAATAGAAAATGCATCCCTTCTGTGGTCCCCAAAGGTTGGGTCCTTAGCTTGAGTCTGTGGTTCCACGTGCAACACGAAGGGAAAGGGGGTTCAGGGTAGAGTTCAAACCAAGATGGAGCAGGACTTGGCATAAACCTTTGATCCTAGCTACTTGGGGGGCTGAGGCAGAGAGCCTTAGACTCTGCTTGCCTAACATGTATAAAGCCCAGTGTTCCATTTCCAGTACTGAAAAAAAAAAAAAAACCCAAACCCTAAAACCTCAAACAGAAGGATTCTCTAAGGTGAAGGTCCTAGTGAGCAAGGGGCATACAGAACAGGCTACCCCGTTTTATTCTCTGTGCCCCAGAAAGTCTGGAAAATGGAGACTCCTTTTTGGCAGAACTGTGCCGAGGCTCTCACCTTCCTTTTGCCTTGTAAGTCACCATGATTAATGAGCTGTGATCTCTGGAAGCAATGTGAGTGAAGCTTCAGGGCTGGGTATCTCTGTTTGCAGCTGTGGATGCAGTATATGGGTGCCGAGTTTCCTCTGACATCTGAAGATGTCCTTTCAGGGCCGTTTGGGTTGTTTGTAGAGGTCATTCACTCAACAGAATCCTGAGATCAGGTACTGTCTCTCACCATGGTCCACTCAGTTCTTGTGATTGGCTGACTCCTTATGTCTCTCTGACTCCCTGGCCAACAATCTGAGTGATGTAGAATTCGGCTGTCTCTCTATAGCAGTGCATGGCAAGCTTATTCGGGAAAGGACCAAAGAGTAAATATTTGCAGCTTTGGGTGCTGTGCATTCTCCCAAGCACTTATGCAACAGCTGTTACTGTGTGAAAGCAGCAGCAGAGGGCAGATGACCAAGCGAACAGAGGAAGCTCTGCTAGCTGCTGACGTTTGCCAGCCTTAGACAGTGTTTGCTCCTCAGCGGGCTCAGGCAAAAAGCCATTTACTTATTTGACCAATGTTTTACTGCATCTCCCTGTACTGCACATAGTTCTTGGTCTTAAATCAATGAACATAGACAAAGGTCCCTACATCTCTGTGTTCTTCTGCCTCACGGTTCAGCTGGGAGACACACCGTACCAGTGTGATGACTGTCTTAATTGCTGTCCATCCTCCAGCCTATTTGTTTTCTACCCTGGTGTCCCATAGGCAGCATTGGTAGACTTTCTTGCCTCTATCATCCTCCTATTGGGTCCAGCTAATAAAAAGCATAGGTGGCTGTGGTAGTTTGAATGTAATTAGCCCCCATAATTTCATAGAGAGTGGCACTATTAGGAGGTGTGGCTTTGTTGGAGTGGGTATGGTGTTGTTGGAGGAAGTGTGTCACTGTGGGGTCAGGCTTTGAGGTTTCCTATGGTCAGGATACTGCCCAGTGTCACAGTTGACTTCCTGTTGCCTGCAAGATATAGCACCCTCAGCTCCAGCACCATGTCTGCTTAGATGCTGCCATGCTCCCGCCATGATGATAATGGACTGAACCTCTGAAACTGTAAGCGAGCCACCCCAATTAAATGTTTTCTTTATAGGAGTTGCCATGGTCATGATGTCTCTTCACAGAAATAAAAACCCTAAATAAGTCAGCAGGCATGCTCTTGTTTCTCTAGCTTGTGAAATACCCAGCTCATAAAACGTATGGAACTTCTCCACTCCTTAAATCTGGGTGATTTTCATGATGCCAAGAANACCCAGAAAGGTTTATCTTCCAGCCTTTATATCCTCACTGACCTGAAGAATCTTGGGGTAGATGATCACATGGGAAGGATGTCAACTTCCCTCTTTTGCCGTTTTAGTCCCTCCATCCACCCAAAGTGGTTACTAACAACAGATAGTAGACATAATTCTAGATATTCCAAGAGAAAAATGTACCTAAGCAGTTCAAGTGACAGTGTACAGTAGATATGGAGATATGATACCTGGATTTCAGCTTCAGGGTGAGTTGGCTACTTGTGACTCAGCTTTTGTCCACTCAGGATTAGCCTTGGCCAGAGGCCACTGTCTTGATCAAGCTTTTACNGTCTTAGAGGTGGCCTGTCATACCCAGTGACTAGTCATTGTGGAAGGTCAAATGTTGTAGAATATTAATTTAAGGTGTGTTACTTTTGTTTATGNTGCATTTATTTAACTCTGTGAAGCTGAGTTACTGTGCCTGTGTAAAACACCTGACTGGTCCAATAAAGAACTGAACAGCCAATACCAAAGCAGNAGAGAAAGATAGGNNGGGCCAGAAGGCAGAAAGAATTAATAGAAGGAGAAATTTGGGAGAGGAGAGATCTAGGAGCGAGAGAAGGAGGAGGACGTCAGGGGCAGCCACCCAGCTACACAGCCACCCAGCTACACAGTCACCCAGCTACACAGCCACTCAGCTATCCAACCAGCGATGGAGTAAGAAACAAAAATAGAGAAAGGTGAAAGCCCAGAGGCAAAAGACAGACAGGTTCATTTAAAGTTAAGAAAAGCCAGCAAGAAACAAGCCAAGCTAAGGCTGGGCATTCATAATTAAGAATAAGCCTCCATGTGTGATTTATTTGGAAGCTGNGTGGTGGGCCTCCCAAAAGAGTAAAAANACAACAAACAGCAGCCAAATATCTGGCCCCTGGTCTCACATGAAATTACTCTGAGATACTATCTGAGCTCTAGAGTACCCGGTAGGTACCCTGAGGATCTGTGGAAGCCTTAGCCTTAGATGTCATTATATGGTTTTCCTTTTCTCAAAGNTGCCCCTTACTCTTANGGNTGTTAATCCATAAGGTGCTCTTCCCNACATATNATTTGCCNTTGGGGCTCTAGTTTAGTCATCCCGTGGACTGTGACTCAACGCATCCTTCCCACTTAATAACCTTTAAATGGTGCCACCTCCGATGTCAAGAGGTACAAATACGCACTTAACATTAAATAGTCTTAATTCTTTGACAACAGATTGATAAAACTAATTAAAATCAATAGATTCCATTCACACTAGCATGAATGCATAACTCATCTAATACTTGGTGTCATCTTGCATTTTTCTTTGTCAATTTGACACAAACAAGGGTCATCTGGCAAGAGGAACTTCAATTGAGAAAATGTCTCTATCAAGGTAGTTTGTGGGCAAGTCTATAGGGCATTTTCTTGATTGATGGTTGATGTGAGAGAGTCCTGCTCAATGAGGGTGGTGTCATCCCAGGCAGGTGGTCTTGTGTGTATAAGAAAGCAGTCTCTACCTCTCTCTCTCTGGTTTTCAAAACAGGGTTTCTTTGTGTAGTCCTGGCTGTCCTGGAACTCAGTCTGTAGACCAGGTTGGCCTTGAACTCACAGAGATCCACCTGTTCCCAAGTGCACCACCACCTGGTAAGAAAGCAGTCTTAACAAGCCATAGGGGCAGAGGCAATAAGAGGCACTCTTCCATGGCTTCTGCTTCAGTCCCTGCCTCCAGGTTCCTGCTCTGACTTCCGACCCCTGTCTCCCCTTCAGGAAAGAGACTCTTTCCTCCCCAAGTTGGTTTCAGTCATGCTCTTCATCACATGTAGAAACCTAACCAGGACAGGTGTTGTGGTGCTTTGAGATTGAGTTTCCAATGTCATGACCCCAAGGCTTTCAAATGAGGATGCTTCCNTGGCCTCCTAGCTGTATTAGGACTTTCCCAGTGCAGCTTTGTTTGCTCAGAGCTTTTGATTGGTTCTCCTCTCCATTTTCACGTATACATCCTTTCCTCTTATTGGCAAACCTCTTTTCAACATTTCTCGAGTGAGTCCATTCCATCACCATGACTGCCACCACCATCATCATCACCATCACCACCACCACCACCACCACCACCACCACCACGACCACCATCACCATCACATTGTCTTTGGTGCAGTACCCCAATGCATAGAGTTTTACTTGGCATACAACTGTTCAGGCCAATTGTTACAATCTACACAGTATAAATAGTAGATGGCACTGTTTGTGTGTGATGGTGCCTGANGGCTGAGCTGCAGGGGGGTAAATGGGTATACCTAAAGATACCAAGTAATTCCATGAGCCTGAAAAACCTTGCTGAAAAGCTATGCTTGNGTAGACTCTATGATGGGTTGGTTGTGCAGACANGGTTGCAAAGTGGTTATTTTTAATCTGGTAAGTTTAATGCAATTCTTCTTAGTGGATGAGCCAGACTGAACAGTAAATTTCACCAGGGAAGGAGAAGTCTGTCTGAAGCTTTGCCTGCTATGATNGAATGGTGGATATGGTTTAAACAGTAACATNGCAAGATGTGTTTCTCATTATTTTTCACAGAGGGGAATAAGGTAGACATCTGTGNGTTGTTGGTGTTATTCCTTCTGANCCACTGCTATTACATTGTTTAATAACATTGATTATCAGACTGTAGATAGACACACTGGATCTCATGGTTTATAAATGGTAGGCATTGGTGGGAACACTTGTGCATTTGGAGAAGAGCTCTACAGTTCTGTCCCAAATGCTCTCTGGCCTGTCAGTTTTCTGTGGTCCTCTGGGATACTTTGGGCTNTCAGCTGAATCATGTATTCCTCTCCACCCATTATTGCTATTTTTTCCCCTCTTGTTGGAAAATAGATCTTCGGGAAAAGGAAGAAAAGGCTCTGGGGATCCTTTCCCAGCCTATGTAAAAAAGACAGGCC
>LZPO01052247.1:1488437-1501791 GCA_001675575.1 Neotoma lepida
AAGAAAAACCAATCACTTTCACAACAACTGTCCCTTAGTTTGTTTTTTGAGACCTCCCTATGTAGCTCTGGCTATCCTAGAACTCACTATGTAGACCAGGCTGGCCTCAAATTCACAGAGATTCACCTGCCTCTGCCTCCTGAGTGCTGAGATTAAAGGCCTGTGCCACCACACTGGGCTACAACAGACCATTTTCAAATATCACTTCAGCCATGGAATTGTGACATTCTGATGGCCATTCAGGCAATCAGTTTCCACCAAGCACTAAGCTCCGCCATAGACTTGCAAATTATTTCCGAGGCTCAGCAGTCCAACAGGTGTGCATATGCTCGCTCTCACTTACTTGAAAAGCAACATCTCAAGATGCAGAGTCTGAAATGATGCTAACTGCTGATATGTATACACTGTGGAAGTGTATTTTTTATTTAAATATAAAATATTTTTTATTTTTTGAGAATTTTGTGCTTAAGCACTGTATTTACTCATTTCTACCCCTCCCACACCTCTCCATCTCTTTCTGTGTCACCTCTACACTCCCTATCAGATTCATAATTTCTTTAATTATTGTTACATACATATATGTACATATATACATACCTACAAATACATAAATGCAAACTACTGAATCCATTAGTGTTCCTTGTATGTGTACTTGTTTAGGGCAAGCCACTTTGGATTAGGTAACCTATCAAGGGGGTCATCCCTGGAGACCACTGGTTCTCCCTCCATCGGCAGCCATTCATTGCCTGTAGCTCTTAATCTAGGGGTAGGGCCTTAGGAGATTGTCTCCTTCTACATTGGCATGTTGTCATTGTGAAGGTCTTGTTTCAGCAACCACAGTTTTGCAATTTCATGGGTGCAGCTTCTCTGTCGTATACAGAGGACACTATCTCAGAGCAGATGTCTTGGTTTTCTGGCTCTTACAATCTTCTCACCTCCTCTTCCACAAGCCTGAGGTATACATTTGTTTGGTGTGTGTGTGTGTGTGTGTGTGTGTGTGTGTGTGTGTGTACACTCACATGTGCATATCACAACACTTAAGTAGAGGTCAGAGGACAGATTTGGGCTAGAACAATGGCTGAGGTCCCTCTTGGTAGCTGAAAAAGTGAATCATGAGTTTTGATGGAGACATATGTAAGACCTACTTAGGCCAAGAGAGCTGCCACTTGCCTTTGCCAAAGCTGAGCAGCAGAGTGGTTCTCTGTAGACTCTAGACCTACCACTCCAGTCCCTCTCTGCAAAGAAGACTTTCATACCACGCTGCCCAGAACCCTTTCCTTCTTGGTGATGGTGTCCAGAGAATGTCTGTAAGAGTGAAAGACAGAGAAGCTTCATTTCAACCTCACAAAGGGAAGATCCCAGTAGTTAGTAATGCCTAGACAGGGCGGTGCTGGAGGTAGAGGAGGGAGGTGGTGGAGTGGGCGTGCGGGAGAAAGACAGTGAGAGTTGGGTGGGTGAGAGATCAGTACACTTTCTAGAGAAAGAGGACGGAGCAATAGGTCAGTAGTTATGTGTAACTACTGCTTTGGAAGAGAACTCAGTTCAGTTCCCAATACCCACACCAGGGAGGCAGCTCACCACCAAGCACTTGTAACTTCAGCTCCAGAGAGTACAGTGCCATCTTCTGGCTTCTGTGGGCACTACACACACATGCACAAACCCACAATAGATTCATGCAGAACTACAAATAAAAATAAAATATTAAAATGATTTATTTTTATTTGTATGTATATGTGTATGTCTGTGTAAACATGAGTGTATGTGTGTCTAAGGAGGCAAGAAGAGGCCTTTAGGTTTCCTGGAACTGGAGTTACAGGGGGTTGTAAAATATGCCTCCCTTCATGTGGGTACCAAGAACCAAACTCAGGTCCTCTGTGGGATTACTACAGTATGTGTGCTCTTAACCACTGAGCCATCTCTCCAGGCCCTGCCAAGTTCACCAAGTTCACCTTTTGCTACTGTGGCTACAAATCAGAGGTCAGAACTGAAAATTGGGCTTAGGATCATTTTCTCATTTATCCCACAGAACACCTGCCTTCCAAACATTTAAGCATTTTGAAATAACATAGGAATGCATGGCATAAAATTTTAAAACTTATCATCTATGAAAATGATTATACATAATGCTAAATAACTGCACTTTATGGTTCTCTGGGAAACAAGAGGGCTTGGTTATTCATGAAAGTCAGCTTTTTTATATGGTTGTCAATGGGCTGTAGGAGAATACCCGACAGGTAAAAGTCCACCAACCAATACCAAACAGATAATGTGACCTGAAGTTCCTTTACACTGTGTTCATCTCCAGTAATTAAGCTGGACTCCCAGACACAAACAGAAACACCATGAGAACATACAGTACCCATCACCTATTTATGTTTAGGTAATGGTCTTGCCACTGCTTGTTTTTGTGACTTGTGTAGGAGATACTCAATCAGAGAGATCAGATTAGGGTGGAGATTCTCCTGAAAAATTGAAGAATTGCAGAGGAAAAATTTAAAAAGGTGATCAAGCCTCTGCATGAGTTACTTTTCCAGTTGCTGGGATAAAAATGTCCTGACCAAAGCAGCTTCAAGGAAAAGGATTTGTTTTAGCTTAAGTTAGTTGGAGAGAATACAGTCCATCATGGAGAGGAAGTNGGGGCAGCAGGAGCCTGAGGCAGCTGGTCACTTTGTACGTGCTGTCAGGAAGAGAGAGAGAAGGATGCTGGAGCCCAGCTCGCTGTCTCCTTTTTATTAAGTCTGGGATTCTAGCCCTCAGTGCAGTGCTGCCCAAAGTTAAGTTGGGGCTTCCTACCCCAGTTAACAGAGTCAACACTGACCTCCCAGGCATGCCCAGAGGCTAATCTGATTTTCCTCAGGTCTGCTGGCAGGCTTGTCGCCTAGGTGATTTCAAAGTCTGTCAAGTTGGCAATCCATGTTAACCATCATGACTAAACTTTGAAGAAATACTGTGTCATAGTTTCCCTCCCATTAATAAACACAGCCTACAAGAGCTGGGACTTAGGAAAATATTCAAAACTCTTTTCTTTTTTTTTTTGGTCTTTTGATTTTGTTTTCTTCACATGTTAGAACAGGAAGACACTGAATTCTGCAGCTCATTGTCCCCAGGCAGAGCCTTCTTACATAACCTCTCAAACAAATCATTTTTTTAGATACTTCTGGAACCTTCTGTATGGCTCTCTTCTCATGAGGCATCCTGTACAGTCACCCTGGCAGAATCCTGCCCCATGTTGATTCATACTGCTGAGACATCTGGAAGTCCTTCCTTCTGGCTGAGAGCTGTTTTCTATCCTTCCCCAGGAAGGACAGGACAGTGAACAAAAATGACTCTGCCTTTTGGGATCATTGCTCCTTGGAAAATCAGCCATCAGTNAAGAAACATTTTCTAAATGCACATATGCCTCTGGTGTTAAAAGTGGACTGGACCCTCAAGCTCAGGACCATAGAACGGGAGTTCAAGAACTCCTGCATCTCGCTGCATCTCATGGCAGTGCTCAGGTCGCGTTGGGTGCATCAGAGACTGCTAGCTCGCATGAGTGTGTAGAAATCAAAGCAAGGAATGGGACGTTTGTTTCTGGTTTGATTCTTTTCTACCAAGCAATGGACTCAGGGTGTTCTGTTTGAAAAGCAGGATGCCAACAGCTTCTGCTTAACTGGAAGCTTCTGAGATGCGGTGGGTCCTATTTTGAAGCAGTTTATGTTTGAGCGTCACACTTCCCCAGCCAGCAGTGGCAGGGTTACTTTAGCTTGGCAGGAGCCCCGAAGCCGGTGCCTACCTCCTGTCTCTTATCACCCTGAGCTGTGATGTGATCAAGGTCCTTGAGAGCTGCCCTGACCTGCATCAATGCAGCACATTAAGCTTCAGAATCCCTGCCTCACAAGAGTCATCAGGGGAGTGATTTCATTCCCATTGCACAGATGGAGAAGCAAGACTGAGGAAATAGATTTGCCCTTAGCCAAAAGGCTTAGAAGGGATGCAACTGAGGTGGCACATAACTCTGTTCTTGAGGCCACGGATCTGCTCCCACCTGTAAACCCAGGGAACTTAGCCTTCATCTAACTCAGGAAATTAGAGAAGTGTCAATACCGCTGGCCTGGTCAAACTCCACTATTGCACTGAGCTCTGCCTATATACCGAGAGTGAGGTTCAGATCTTTATTGCTGGTCGCAGAGGTAGCCAGCAGAAGGGGAAGCCTTCTGTGAAGGGGTGACCCTATGCCCTCTGGGAGGTAGTTTGCCTGACATAGCATTGGTTGGACAAGCTTCCTTCTTGGAGCTTTTGTTCAGAATCTAAGGATGTAAACTTCAGTGTGGGAGATTTGAGCCCTAAGACTGCGGTCTGAATAGCATCCAACAGATGGTAGATTTCTCAGAAACCCCACCTCGCTCCTGGCCCTACCCAAGAACTGTGAGGTGATACCACCCAGCCCCAGGGTGCTGGAAAACTGTAACAGGGGTACACCAGGCTTGCCACCCACTTCATGGAGATCATCTCTGCTTTGGTGTCTGGTGCCAATCTGCAGTTCAGAAGCAAAACTTCTTCCATATCCAGGCTTCTCACCTTTGCCTCTGACCTTGAATTGGCCGGAAGATGGTTCTGGTCTTCTCCATCACTTAGAGCCTTTACAGTGAAGTTTAGTTTCAGCAAGGAGGGAGCTGGCCACCTGGGCTTGTGCTGAAGTCTCCCTGCCACAGCAGAACCTCTGCGTGTCTGGGGCAGGTGGCCACCCTCCCCGAGAGGCCAGTGAAGATGCTAGCTAGTGCTTCCTGGGTCTCCAAACAGCTAAAGACCACACGCCAGGCTCTGAGCAGAGACTGCAATGGCAGATAAGTGAAGCAGAAACTATTAAANTATTAAACTTTAAACTATTAAAGGGAGACTTCCAGCCCTGCTCAGCTGCACTAGGTACAACACAGGACACCTAGGGTGCTGAGATCGGCCTACTGGTGAGATCAGAACAAATCAGAATCTTGAAATGAGTCAGCAGGCTGCTCTGAGCATACAGAGAGAAGGAATGGAAAACAGGCCATATTACTTTTCTTGTGGCTGTGGCCAGTGTGACACGAAGTGACTAAAGATCTGGAAGAGGTCAGTTTCTTTTCTTGCCCCTTTGGAATCATGCCAACTTCATCTAGGACCCAGTGCCAGCTGGGTGGAGTTTCCTTNCATAAACCCTTAGGGAGGCCTTGCTGGAGACTGCAGCAGGTCAGAAGTATGTCCAATACTGGGTCCTACTCACTACCCNCATGTAGCTTCAAGGGACCTGGATCTTCCTTCAATCATGCCAATGGCTGTGGCAGCCCTGTACTGACGGACAGGGCTCTGGCCTGGCTGCCTGAAAAAAGCCAGTGGCCTTCCAACAGTCATGTTAACTGCATTTGCCACTCTTGTGGAGCCTGTACATTGGGAATATTAACAACAGAATGCCCCCATCTCAACGCAGAGTCCTGCAAGCACTGGACAGGTGGCTGTTGAGGTGATTTTAGGAGGCATGGAGGTTGGNGGTAGCCACCACTAGCTTCCTTGGTGGCAGAGTTATTCTCATTCAGTNCCCTTGCAGGTTTTAGCCTCTGGAAGTGTTCTAGTGCCATCTCAGGTTGGGAACCTTCTGCAGATAATGGCATCGAATGAGCACTAATACCATTGTTTTATGTTCTCCAAATTTGTTTGTACAGTTATTTTCTCTATTTGTGTCTAGTGACTTATTTTCTATTTGTGAATGACATGGAACTTTAAAATCAGTGCATTATTTTATAAAAATGTAATCAATCACAGGAAAAATATTAATTAAGCAAAAGGTCGGAGGTATAGAAAACTCACCAAGGTTTGCAAAATACTGGTAAGATTGGCAGTGCAGACTTGAACTTGATCCCCAACTCTGCCATTACCTAATCACGTAGCCTGTGCAGGCCACTTAATTATTGCTAATTACATGAGCTAAGAGGCATGGGAGTTCTCCTTGAACTGTAAGATAATAGTCAGTGATTGCTTATTGTTACTGCTGCTGAATGGTGATATTAAAATGTACATGTCTCCATCATGCTGGTTGCTTTCCTTGTTACTGTGACCATGATGGACGGGCAAAGGGTGTGCGGAGAGCCCGATGCTTGACAGAGAAGGGTCACCCTGGGAAGGAGTCTGGATGGAGACCCAGCATTCAGGTCGGGCAGGGAGAGAAGGTGACAGGCTTTCCCAGAGCAAAAACTTCTCAGATGCTAATAGCCATATAAGGTATCTCAAGATGACTGTCTCTCAGTTGGCCAGGAGCACAAGTTCAAGGACTCTGAGGTGGAAGCCCTTCTTTCTGTTATAGATGGGAGCGGAGTCTTGGAGACACATGGTTAGTGTCACAGAGCCAAGTCTGAGGCCCTTTCAGGACTGGATGTCCTTCTCTTCAGTGCCAGGATTGTCATGTACCATAGAAGGTACATTCTAGGAGGAGGGGAGGTGCATATCCCAAGTTGACACCTCTCCCCACAGGCAGTCCTCATCCAAAGTTTGTCCTCAGAAATGGAGGGACAAAGACCAGCAGCCTTATGCCTACCCAGGTCAAGCTTGAGGGCTGTCCTAAATCCTGTGACCTGGGTGAGACTTATGCTGTGACACAGCTCTGTAGCTGGATGTCCTTCCTCCCCAGAGCCACTTCCTTTAACCATGTGCTGTGATGGGGAGCACTTCCTGCACATCCCCAAATTTGGATCCTCTTTTCCATAGCCAGGCTATTTCTGCAGAACGTGACCGACGACAAGAGAGGTCAGATGTATTCGTAATGGCCGTGGACTGGGGATGGAGTGGGGACCCCAAGCCTGGCTCTATCAATAGTATCAAGTGGCCCCTGTGGTGTCTTAGATGAAAAGCAATGTTTTCTACAGTCACCTTTTACTTGAATGTTTAAACCCCAGTCTCCAGGCAGCATTTTATAACACAGGTTGCTACTGGGCTTGAGTGTCAGAGCCTGGGCCCTGGAAGCCCTAATGAGCCAGACTCGGCTACCTGTCCTCAGTGCTACCTCTTCAGTGCTGCCTGTCCTCAGTGCTACCTGTCCTCAGTGCACCAGTTAAAGACACAAAGAATAGTGAAAACAGTAAAGGAGATTGGTTCAGTATGGTCACACGGGAGGAGGACCAAATATAGAGGACCAGAGATGCCCATCCTCCCAGTCCTGACATAAGATTGAGCTTTGACTAGAAAGCAAGAGGCATGCAAGGTGTTGTCTGTCCCCCACCGACTCACCATTGTCTCTGTTCCAGTCTCTCTGCACAGCAAGTCTGACAAGTTGTCAGAACGGTGTGAAATCTCTTCCTGGGAGACATGCTTCCTTCTGGCTGGCACCAGGGCTCTAGCCTCTCTCTTTCCCAGCATGGCTTCCTTGGAAAATTCCGATTACTTGGGGTCCTTTGTCTCAATAGTCTGATAGTCAAAGGGAGGGGCATAAGCATCATCTAAGGGTGGGAGTGTGAAGAAGGGAAGTAAAAAGATCCTGACTCCCAGGGTCAGAGCTCAAAGCCCGTTCTTTAGGTTTGCTCTTTTTATAGTATTTTCTGTGTACAGGCACTGTGGTTGGTACTAAAGGCAAAACAGTGAACAGAATTGAGAGCCTAGCTCTTGAGTGGCTTCTCTTTTAATGTGGGAGACAAAGGTAGACAAATGAATAAGTAAAGAACTTGGGAAGGTGTGTGTGTGTGTGTGTGTGTGTGTGTGTGTGTGTGTGTCTTCATGCATTTATCTGTGTGGCACAAGTGTGCAGTACAGGCAAGTGGTTAGAAAGGGTCCACTAAAGAGGAGAGGGAAGAACTTGTGGATAGAGGGAGCCAAGACTTTTCTTTCCAGAGGGAAGTTTTTTCCTCTCAAATATCTAGACAGGGATTGTGGTAGTGGTGATGGCGATGGTGGTGGTTATGGTGGTGATGGTGGTGGTTATGGCGATGGTGGTCGTGGTGTTGATGGCGATGTTGGTAGTGGTGTCTTTTCATTTCCTATCCATGGAAGCCCTTGTTCAGACGCATATATAATCGTTATGGTCTGGACCTTGAGCTAGCAGGTGTGTGGAGAAGCCTGTGGTAGGCATGGAAATGATCAGAACAAGGGCTGGGAGGAGGGAGTGATGGGTAGGCTGCTGGGATCTGGAACTCTCTGGAGGACTGTTAGAGAAGGCTCTGTGAGGATGGAACCCTAACTGTGAGGAACTGTGAGGCACAGTGGCTGGCAGCATGGACTTGTCAGGAGGTGGGANGTGAGAAGCTCAAAAGAGCAGGGTGTCAAGGACAGAAGGACTGGTAAGTTCAAAGGTCCCAAGGATGGAAGGGGGCCCATGGGATCCCAAAGGGAAGTCCTACTGTGTGTGAGGAATGGCTACACACCTTGCCTTCTGGGTTGTCAATAAAGAACAGCTCTTTGCGTGCTAAGAAATACATTTGGCTAGGATGAAATAGCCTGACCACACCAAATGCTGGCAAGGGTAACAAGGAACTGAATAAATTCTTCTGTGCTGTTAGTGAGGATATAAAATGATATTCCCTTTTGAAAACGTTTTGGCACTTTCTTAAGAAGTTAAACATAGGTCTACCATATGACTTAGCCACTCTACCCTAGTATTTACCCTAAACAAATGAAAACACACTCTCACACAAAGGCTGTACATAACATACATAACAGACTTTAAGAGGTACATTTTCACCTGACTTACCTCCTCTTCTGTTCTACATACTATGAGATNNGTGGCCTTCTCTGTNATATGCCCTCATCACCATGATGCTCTGTCTNACTACAGTCTCTAGAGCAACTGAGTCAACCATTGGCCCACACCACCTAAGCCATGAGCAGAAGTAAATCTTTCCCCCTGTAAGTTGACTTCCTCAGTTATTTTGTTACAGTGACATAAGACTAACATTTGCCCTCTATTTTGTTTTGTTAATTAACTCCCTCTCAGCTTTAGCAAAGTCTGATTAACACATAACAAAGTGCACACATTTAAAGTATATAATTAATGACTTGGGGCATGTGTCCATACCCATGAGCCCATAGTCAAGGCCAATTCTTTCCAACCCTTTCTCCTGTCTTTCATAGTGCCTTCCCCCCAGTGTTCTCAACCCTCCCCATCCCTGAACAGATCTACTTCCTGTAATTGTGGATGAGGGCAGATTCCATAGAACCATACACAGACAGACTCACACAGTACACTCTCTGTCCTTTGCCTTCTTTCCCACAGTGTGGTTATTTTGAGATTCATTTATGTTGTCCCAATAGTTCACCCATCACAGTGTTGAGTAGTTGTCTGTTGTGAACATGTCATATCTCCTTCATACAGTCACCTGACAGTGGTTTGTGGTTTTATTCCTCCCCAACCTCAGATTTTGGTTATTACAAACGAAGTTGCTACTAGCATTTGTGTACAGTCTTTGTGTGAGCATATGCTTTCATTTGTTTTGGGTAAATACTAGGGTGGAATGGCTAAGTCATATGGTAGGCCTATGTTTAACTTCTTAAGGAGCTGCCAGAATGTTTTCAAAAGGGAGTATCATTTTATATTCCAACTGACAGCATACGAGGGTGTATTTCAGGTCCTTGGAATCCTCACGGGCATTTGGTGTGGTCAGCCCTTTTCATTGCCACTGATCTAGTGGGCGTGTGGTGACATTGCATAGTGGGTCTTAATTTGCATTTCCCTTGTGTTGTCACAAGGCTCAGTACCTTTTCAGCCCAGAACTTTCTCAGTAGAATGTCTACTTAAATATCTTTCTGTTTTTAGTTTGGGTCATGCGTATTCATTGCCTTGTTATAGAAGTTCTGTGTGTTTTCTAGATGCCTGTCTTTCCTCAGATAAATTGACACAGTTATTTTTTTTCTCCCAGTCTGTGGCCTGCCTTTTGGAGGGTTTCTTCTCCTTCATATGGAAATCGAATTGTTCCAACATCTTGTGGTGAAGGATTATCCTCTCCTCATAACGTTGCCTTGGACCTTTTCACTAACNGCCCTCCTCCAAAAAAACAAAACCTTAATCAAAACTCCATCTATGTATATGTTGTCTTCTGGCCTTTGCTTTATCCTGTTGGTCTTTGTTTCCATTTTCATGGCCACGTCAAGCTGTCTTGGTGACTGAGGCTTTTAAAGTCTGGCAATCAGCTCATGTGTGTCTTCCAAGCTTGTCCCTCAAGGTTGCCCTGGACAGCCTTGCCACCATGTCTTCCTTCACAGAGTTTAGAATCAGCTCCCCAGCTCCTGCCTGCCTTCCTGCAGGGTGATGGCTCCTATCAGTTTGGGTTTCCCTGTTACTCACCTCAGCAGGATGCTGAGCTGGTAAACAGTGGAGAGGATGAGATGTTCTGTTCCATGTCTCTGTCCTTCTCTCTCTCCCTGCATGCTCTACCTCTACCTCCCACAATTCCTAGAGCAGTGGTTCTCAACCTGTGGGCCACAACCCCTCAGAGGGGAGGTGTTAAATGGTCCTTTCACAGGGGTCACCTAAGACCATCAGAAATACCAGATATTTACATTATGAATCATAATCATAGCAAAATTACAGTTATGAAGTAGCAATGAAAATAATTTTATGGCTGGGGGTCACCACAACATGAGAAACTGTATTAAAGGGTCACAGCATTTAGGACGGTTGAGAACCACTGTCCTAGAAGAATACTTCTGGCAATTAGCACCTTTGTTGTCTGGTCACAGCCTTTGGTGAGTGGGTCTTCACAGTTGAGCACCCCTCACTGATGTGCCATGACTCAGGGAGTGTGTGGAATGTCGAGTTTAGTGGGCTAGCAGACTACTCTGCACAATGAGAGTAAATTGTACCATAGTCGGCCAGAACTGACTAAAACTAATTGGTAAGACCCACATAGCACCTCTTTGTCTGCAGTGCATCCTCTGGTCACCTCCCCATCTGCTGTGCTGCGAAGCAGTCTCACTCTTATTCTCTTATTTGCCCTCTGAAATGTCAGGGGCAGACTTCCTGTGATCGGATGTGAGAGAGTCTTGCCAAATGCACAGGCAGTGCACAGACTCAGAGCCTACCCAGCAAACCACATTTGACTCCAGTCAGGACCAGGGTGTGGAGAGGGCATGAGGAAATAGCAGTGAGTAGCTGAGAGCAAGGCCTTGTTACATTCTGCATCCTCAGTGCCTGGCGCTCACGCTTGTCCTGGCGTTGCTTGGGTGACAGGCAGAGGCGTGAGTAAAAACTGCCATGTCCTCCATCCTCCCCACTCTTGTTTCCAGCTAGTGTCACTCCCTCCCTCAATTCTTTAACATCAACATCGGTTCATTTAACATTAACGTTGGTTTCCCTAGGCTACCCCATCCCCAAATCAACCTCAAACAACTCCAGTACTAACAATAAAGACCCCGATTCTGTGAAGGGAGCTCATGTATTGGTTTAATTAATTTACTTTTTTCATAAACCAGNGCTGTCTTTCAGAGGGATGGCCTTCCTCTGTGCCAGGCTCCAGCTCTCCAGAAGAGAGCAGGACCTTTGTGAGGGGTGGGAATAAACCTGTGACTCACGAGGCAAAAGGCTCTGGAAGCTAGCCTGTAAGAAGAGTAGGAGACCCACTCTGTGCCCCAGGAGAGGTCCCAAGGAGGTGCGCACCTTTAAGCCGAACCTGAAGCTCAAAGCCTTAAACCTTAGGNAAAAAAAGGAAAAAATTAAATACATTTTATTTATTTTGTGTGCACGGGCGTGCATATGGGCAGGCATGCCATTGTGGGTATGTGGAGGGCAGAAGGCAAGGTTGTTCTCTCCTTCCGTCAGTGTGCACCTCACGTACACTTCGTATGTGTGTGTATTGCATATGTTTATTATGTGTGCAGATTGCCCCCATTTCACAGGTAAGAAAATTGAGACTCNGAGAGCAACTAGGTCACTTGCAGATAATAAGCTTGAGCTAGCAAGTTGAAGAGCACAGCTCTGAACCCGAGCAGCTTCCTCATGTAGCCAAACACAAGCAGAGAAGCAGATCAAATGTACTCAGGTTAAACACTGAATGGAAATATTTCAGGACCTTCAGACTAGACTCTTAGTTTTTCTTAGAATCTTTCCATATCTAAGTTCAAGCGCACTGCAAAGGCAAGGCTGACATGTCCTTCTCATCCTGAAGCGAGTATGCCATGACAATTGCAAAGGCTCTACCCTGCACACNGACTACCCCGCCCCTCCCCAGTGCTGGCCCATGCTGAGCACNGGCCACAGTGCTCTTTGCCCTGTCGTGCATTCAGGAAGCTAAATAAGACTTTACTGGGGACAATAGCACCCGTCAGTTATCTGTGCTTTAGTGTAAACAATAAAATTCTTATTATGTACTCAGAATCCACAAAGCCATTGCCATGGAAACTGTTTTCATGTCTGTATCTTTAATGAATAGGTAATGAAAGAAATGGCGCAGTTACAACTTCATTACTGTTTAAGAAAAAGGAAAGCATGCACGCGCGCGCGCGCGCGCGCGCGCGCGCACACACACACACACACACACACACACACACACACAGCTGTAAATTTGAATTATGGTCCTTGTCACATTTTGGAGCATGGGGAACATTGCAGAGGCATGCTCAGATTGTCATTTTGGACTGAATGAGTCAGAGGGAAGCAAAGAGCACATTGCCCAGATCCTGCCCACCACAATGGTGTCTGATGCATTGTCTTTTGGGCTTTTAGTGGTTTTAATAACTTCAGTCCAAAACAATTCCCTACTCAGAAAAAGTATCACCCAGGTTGGGGAGTGGAGAGGGACGATTTACATGACATCGCTTGTCTCAGACATTATGTATTGGTTCATCTTGATCATACATGAGAGGGTCTGCCCACAATGGCTGTCTTCTGCAGGACTTCCTTATCACAACCAGCATGACAGATAAGGATTGGGTTTGCTGTAGAAAGATTGCTTTCATGCTCATAAAAGCTTGTCTGATCATGGCATCGTCTCCAAGAGAAATCAATTCTATGTCAATGGAAGTCCCTTAAAAATGACTGTTACAAGAATCATTAACATCTATGACATCTCCCTCCTGACAGCCTGGTTAAAATATGTGCAGAGCTCAGAAGCTCCACCAGGCAGTAGAGCCCAGGAAAAGAAGAAGGGGCCAGGATACTAAACACAACCGAAGTCACCCCCATACCTTCTGGAACATTCCCTGTGAATGAAGACCGTGGCTGGAGTTCACTCCACCTCATGCCATTGCTGGGATGTGCAGGTAGAATTCAAACAAGAAAGAATCTCAGCTGTAGTTTGATCCTTACAGAACACAATTTAATTTTTTATTTATGAGTGTATGTGTATGTGTGTGTGTGTGTGTGTGTATGTGTGTGTGTGTTTGTGTATGTATGTGTGTATGTGTGTGTGTGTATGTGTGTGTGTGG
>LZPO01052247.1:1524088-1537549 GCA_001675575.1 Neotoma lepida
GAATATAATAATAGACCCAATGTCTTCCTGCCACGTGTGCATGTGCACAGATGAGTGTGTGAGTGGAGGCCAGAGGCCAATATCAGCTGTCTTCCTCAATCACTCTGCACCTTATCTTTTGAGACAAGGTCCCTCCGTGAACCTGGAGCCCACTGACTCAGCGAGACTGGCTGTCCAACAAGACCCAGGAATTCTCCTGTCTCTGCCTCTCAGGTGCTGGGTTACAGGTGCATGCGATCATGTCCAGCTTTTATTTGGGTTCTGGAGACCCCAACTCTGGGGTCCTTGTGCTTGCACAGCACACATTTTATTGACTGAGCCAGCTCCCCGGTCCTTGGAGCCTGAATAGTTCTGAGCGCTATGCTTTATGTCCTTTTTAGAGAGAGCACGGAAGGAAACAAGAAAATCCCTGTCTTTAAATCGCAGTGCAGTCTCTGTTTTCACTCCAGGTGCCTCCAAATGGCAGGAGAAGTGTTCCCTCATGGTCAACAGGGGAGGCAGTGGAGTGACATGGCCGTGATGTGTTCCAGTGNGCCAGTTCTTTGCACTTTTCTCTGCTGTGCAAGACCCAGAAGAGCCACTGGGAAAGGCACCACATTTCTGGGGCCATAATGTGGAGAGGTGGGCCTTCAAAGTGCTGGTGAGGGCCCTGCTTTTTAGCAGAGCTCCGATTTTGGAGTAACGGTTATTAGGAGTTACGCTGCGCTCTTTGTCTGGGGTACTCTGGGACAGAAGAGGTTTTCCTCTACTCTGCAAGATAATTACTTCAATTCCCCTCATTCACATGGATGTTTAATTTTATAACATTGCTACTGGGCCCAGAAAAAAAAAATCCCTCTAGAGCCCATTATTAACGTCCTGAAAATGGAAAGCATAATCTCAGAACAAATAGCTAAAATAATATTTTGCCAGGGTTTTATTTTTTTTGCATTGAGAAGGAGGAAGCTAGGCAGCCGTTGTCTGTCTCTCTTTATTCCTTTTAGAGTTTGGTATGTTCAACTAAAATGCTACAGAAATAAAGGAGGCAAACCACAGCCTTGAAATTCAGTGACCATGCCCTTGACAGAGGCACCTTGCTCACCAATCCTGTGTGCTTGGGTGGTTCCTGGATGGTAGGCATCAATATTACCTTGCACATGTGAGCTCAGACTTAGTGACTTATCTTAGTGACTGTGTCAAACCAAGAGCTCTCTCAATATGCTACACCCTTAACCAGAGCCGGGATGGGCGCTGTATCACACCGTTCCACTTGCTGAAGCTTCTGCCCGCTGAACGGTTTGGGATCCACTTTCTCAGCCTCAGCGCTGAGTGTATCTACTTTAGCCCAGAGCCCAGGGTAGCCTAGTTCACACCACCTGGGGAGTGGAAAAGGNAACAGTAGCTGTCCCCTTTCCTCAGTTCCTGTGCTGTCTGCCTCAGGTCAGTGCATTGTAAGCCATGGCACTGATGGGTGAATTTGTGCTGTGGCTTCCTGTGCACATCTGTCGCCCTCAGAATGAGTGCTTGGTGAGTTTTCCTGCAGCCACAGTGACTCAGAGAAAGCACCTCAAGGACACTTGTCATGTCACTGACCTGACCTAATCCTGGCTGGGCAGCTGTCTTCAAGTGATCAATTACAGTCTACCATTTCAATACTGCACAGTTCTGTTTCATAAGCAATCATAAGAAGGTGGTTTATAAAATATAAGTAATAATTTATTGGCACAGGAGGCTTTACCTTGGAGTCTTATTCCAAAATATGCATTAAAACTATAAGACAGAAATGAAATTTAAAATTTAAATAAGGGCCTAGAATGATGGCTAAGCAGATGAGAGTGCTTGTTGTGCAAGTATAAAGACCTGAGTTCAAATCCCAGCTAGGCATGGTGGGTAAGGCACCATAACCTCAGCATTGTGTGCTTGTTGTGCAAGTATAAAGACCCGAGTTCAAATCCCAGCTAGGCATAGCTGCTAATGCATGGTAACCTCAGGCAGGGTGGGGAGAGACAAGAGGCTCACTGGACTTTCTAGATGCTAATTTAGCACAAGGCTCACCGAGAGCCCCTGTCTCAAGGGAATAGACAGAGAATGATAAAGCGGGACAACCGACATCCTCCTCTGTCTTTCACGCATGTGCACCCCCAACACACACACAGTAAAAAATAAATAATAATAATTAAAAATAAATCCACTAGATTTTTTGTACACGTTGAACATTGTAATGGTTACGTTTGATAGTGGAGGCCTGCGATGATAGTGTGCTTGCCTAGCAAGAGTGAGGCCTTGAGTCCAATCCCTAGTACCACAAAACAAATTCAATACAACTTAGGAGTTGATGCTGACGCTTACCATGGTATTCCAAGTCCCATTCCAGAAACCCCGAGTGGTTTGTTAGACCCATCAGAGGTGATATAGGAACCTTCCAAGGCTACAGTGAACTGGAGCTGAGGTGGCCCCTTGACACGGAAGTTGAGAGGAGCCAGGTAGACCATGCTCCTGGGACTAGTGGTGAATACCCACACTCGTCTTAATTACATCTGTGGCGCAATGTACTGATTTGTTGGATACTAAAGTCAGTGCCCTCCTCCCTCCCTCCTCCTCCCTCCCACCCCTCCTCCCATCCCAAGCCTCCTCTGCTTGCACTTCAGGCTTTATTTCACGTGCTCACTGCACTCAGCCCCGAGGAGCTCAGGTACTTGGAATCCCCCATTACTATCACTCGGGTGCTTTACTGCTTTTTTTATTTGCTCTGTCATNCCACAGTCCAGTTGTTCTTTGCGGCCAGGTGGACTATAAAATACTCTGATAACAAGTTCACACTGAGANTCGGTGGCGGGCTCAATCAGTAATGAGCACAGAATCTCCTGTAACCAGCATGTCCTCAAACCAAAGCTCTCAGAATGGTGACACATTCCGGTCCTCTCTGTGACGTGCTCCTCCTTGCTCTCCTAGTTCACTGCTTAGAGAATAGCTCTTTTCGTGCTCACAATTTTTCTTTTAAATAACCAAGCCTTTTCCACCCTAGCTTCTTAATTACCTCTTTTCTCTAAAGGTATTTTAATCTATTGCTATGCATTTAATATTATTTCTGTCTACATTAACTCTCATAAATATGAAATAAAGTTGGTCTCTGTGGAATGCCTTCATTAACATGTCACATTCTGCTGTGTCTTCAGGGCACACCTCCCAGGCTTGGTACCCAGGTGGGGAGTGATGTTGGCTCATGATACAGTCCTTGGGGTCAAAGTGTCTGTGGGTCACAAGCTGTAACCTTGACCTCTCTGGGTTTTCCATTTTATTTGTTGTATGGACTAGTGATAGGTCCTTCNTCCTTCCTTGGGGCTCTCCTGAGGATGGCATGAGAAGGCNCACAATGGCCTGACATTACAGTTTGTACCCTCCTCTCTCTGAGCGTTCTGTCCCTGGATTACAGCTCAGACCTTGCCTCTTCCTGTCAGCTTCTCTTTGTCTTGAGGAAGAATGGTTCAACTGCCCTTTGCCACTGCCTGCTCTGAGAACAAAACCATGAAAGCCCAATGAAGCTGACCCTGAGCTGGTGGCCTCTGCTTTAGAACTGAGTGTCGTTTCCAAACTCTCCAGCCCAGGGTCAAAGCTACTTTTAGGCTTGTGTTGGCTCAATAACAACCCAATTTTCAACTACTTTCTCAACCAAACTTGATTATTCTTTCTTCTTCTTCTTTTGGTGTGTGTGTGTGTGTGTGTGTGTGTGTATGTATATACCTGTGAGTAGAAGTGTTTATGTAGTGTGGAGGTCAGAGGACAATCGTGGGCATTGGTTCTTGGACATTCCACCATTTTGTTCGAGTCAGGTCCCTTATTGGCCTAGAAGCCACATAGGCTAGCTTAGCTAGCCCACAAGTCTCTGGGAACTCAGCTGTCCCCATCTAATCTTGCTGTCACTAGAATGATAGGTACATACTCTTATCTGGCTTTTGTACAGGTTCTGAGGATGTGAACTCAGGTCTGAACATCTCCCCAGCCTCAATTTTTCCTTTTAAGTTTATTTTCCAAAAACATACACATGACTTCCATAACCAATGGCCAGAGTTCNGAATGNACCAGGCCAGAGTCAGGAATAATATTATATCTTTTTTTTCTTTATAAAACACATATAACTTATAAACTGTTTGCCAGGCAAAGCCAGAGACACTCAACAAGCATTCTCAACTCTAAATCCTGAACCATGGGTGATCTTTTCACACATTTTTACAGATCAAGAAACTGAGGCTCAGAGAGGCTAAAAGTCTTTAAGTGGTGGCTGGCACACCCTTGCAAGCTTGCCACTTCCTGCTGTGACAAACCTCCGAATACCACCCTCTGCAGGCAGACTGCATCTCTGGCCTCCCACGGCTCTCTGTGGACTTGGACCGTCTGGTCCCTAACTTCCCACAGCCACCAGGAATCCTGGTGCCTTAGTCCCAGTCAGGAGATGCCGACAGAAGGAAGCAGACTATCACCTCTGTGAAAAGAAGATGAAGAATTTGTCTTCTGGGACTATTTTCCACTGAGCCCTGCCGTGCTGGTCATCAGCTCTCTAATGACAGTGGCCCTTCCAGAGCCTGTCTCTTATACACATCTAGATGTGTATAAGAGACAAGATGTTTGAAGACACAGGCACGTCTGGGTTAAGGTGAATACCTTAACACATAGTTCAGTGCATAGCACTCTGTGCAGGCTTGCTGCCTAGGAGCAACAGGTTATGCCATGCTGTTAGGTGTGTAGTGGACTGTACCATGTAGGCCTGTGTAAGTATGCTCAATTGGTGTTCACACCATAGTGAAACCTCCTGACAATATGCCTATCCTGTCTCTTATACACATCTAGATGTGTATAAGAGACAGCGAATATGTAGATGTCCACCTGGCTAGGGATGGCACTGCCCACAGTGGGTTGGGCCCTCCCACATCAATCAGCAATAAAAAAAAAAAGTGCCTCTCTGGACATGACCATGGGCCAATCTGGTGGAGGCAATTCCTCAAATGAGATTCTCTCTTCCCAGATACATACAGGTTTGTGCCAAATCACAAGCACTAATTATGTTAGCATGAAGAATTCTGCTTCTCTAACTGTAATCCAGAACAAACCATTCCTTCCCAGCAGTTCTTCTTTCAGGGATTATTGCAGGAGAAAAGTAACTAATGAAGGTGCTCAGATGTTTGAAGACACAGGCACGTCTGGGTTAAGGTGAATACCTTAACACATAGTTCAGTGCATAGCACTCTGTGCAGGCTTGCTGCCTAGGAGCAACAGGTTATGCCATGCTGTTAGGTGTGTAGTGGACTGTACCATGTAGGCCTATGTAAGTATGCTCAATTGGTGTTCACACCATAGTGAAACCTCCTGACAATATGCCTATCAGAACATATNCCCATTACTAAGGGACANGTGAACTANTTATTTCATCAAAGCCTCACAGCTGTCAATACCTGGGTTCAAGATGGGATAACGACTTGGTGCCTGTGAGAATTTGCCAGATGCCTCAGCCTCTGCGGGTTCTGAGAAACACTGTCCTCAGGACTGGCTCACAGAGCTGCACAAAACTCCACTGCACAGTGCCCCACCTCAGGAAGCTTCTTCCAGACCTGGCCTCTGGTCCACTTGCTCCCTCCCGAAGAGGTTAATCTACCCTGCTGCAGGGTAGATTTGCTTGTCTTCTTCCTATCCCTCTGGCCTGGTCAACTTCCTTCCTGTCACACTCCCTGACCTAGCTGGCCCAAGAAATATGGCCCCTTTTAGTGACAGGACATCTCTGAGTAGCACACGATCACCCACCTGTTCACCTTTACCACCCCAAGTGGGCCTTGGTTGATCCATCTATCAACTGCTAACCATTCCTTCTTTTCTGAAGGCCACCAGCTCTCTCCAACTGCTCCCAAGAGTGACACGTTCATTGCAATGACACACTAAGTNTGTGTTGAATGAATGAATGATAATCAACATCACCCAGGATCACATCACATCAACAGGATAACTGACAGATAACCGGTAGATGCCAGGGGCAGGCTAGACACCCAAAGTCACACATCTATCAGAGGCAGACATTGCTAAAGTGTGACCTCTTTCCTTCTTGGCAGGTTGTGTACAAAAAGGCTGGACTCTGAATGGGCTACATAGCCTAAGCTGTTTTCCAGCCTGGATTTCATGTGGACTGTGCCTCCTGAAGATGTGTAGACACCCAGTNCTGGTCTCCTCTGGTCACCCGNGCTTTTTCTGTGAGGGGATTGGCTATGTTTTCTTGCCCTGGTGCCACTACCAAGGANATATCCTTCTAGGGCATAGCTAGCCAGTCCCCAGTAGATGGCCACCCAGCTTTGAGCAGGACTGAGCTTGACTCTTCACAAGCTGTCTCTGCCCTGGGAAGCCACAGTGGAAAATTCCACCAGTGTCACACTTGGCTTCCTTAGAATGCCTGTTCAACAGATTGTTTGGATGGCAACATCACAAATCCATTTTGTGAAAAGCCAATGATATTTGCACCCAAGAATTCAATAATGGGACATAAAACTCAGGGAAAGAGATAATCAAATTGTCTATCCAGAGTGGAGTTAAAATTGTCATAAACATTGATCCTTCATTGCAGGGGACAGGAATAATAAACAGTTACTGAAATTGCATAGCTGCAGAGATTTCATTCTCTAATTGTCAAGAAGCATTAAACATCAACCATTTATTTTGCAGCAGAGGAAGCACGAACAGGCTTTGGTGCATTCCTTCACTGGAGGTTGTCCCTAATTGTCATGCATAGTTTGCAGCAAGGTTACTGAGAAAAATTGTTTGCATTTATTAATCAAAAGGAGTCAAAGACACACAAAGATATCATCAAGGCTCCCTTGTGCGAGGGGGAGGCTGACAGGGAACATTTCTGATGAAGTGTTTGCAGAGGGCTCACAATCTGTTCAGAGCCCTTTTTCTTTGCAGGTGCAAAACCTTTCTATCTGAAACATCAAAGAAACAATTGAGAATTAAACAGAGTAAACATCGAGATGCAGGTTTCAATCTTCCATTTTTTGAAGACAATGGGAGAGGTATAATTAATTTCCAGGCAATATTTGTGTTCTTTCAAAATTCATTTGTGCACATTAGCATCTCATTAGCCGTGTAGTAAGCACGGCTGCTCCTTTCCCCCTCTCTTTGGCACCTTTTGTTTTTCAAAAAATTAGAAAGTTGAACTACTCCTAAGATGTCTTTTACTCCAAAGCATCCATGCATGGGTAATTATCTTGTGCAGCTTGTTTGATCAGTTGAATAAATCAGAACTGCTTGAGTAGAGATGGGAAGCTGGAAATAGGTTAAGAGAAAAGAAGTGCTGTATCGTACATAATGCTAAGAACTTCAGAAGTGTGGTGGTTTGAATGAGAAAGGTCCCCNACAGTCTCGGACATCTGAATACTTGCTCCCTGTTTGGGAGGCTTAGGAGGTGTGACCTTGGAGGAAGTACGTCATTAGGGGTGGGTTTTGAGGTTTAAAAGATTGAGCCATTTTGAATTTGGTCTCTTGGCTTCTTGCTTGTGGCTCAAGATGTGAGCTCCCAGCTGCGGCTCTGGCTGCCGTATATTCTCACCCTGTCATGGTGGACTCCCCCAGGAACTGTAACGCCAAATAAACTCTTTCTCCTATGAATTGCCTTGGTCATGGCATACTATCACAGCAATAGAAACCTAACCAATACAAGAAGCAAGACGGCTTTCTGANCCTCCTGCTGCTAAGGAATGTATTTTAATATTCTTATGGTAGGCCACCTTTAATATGTTGCTATTCTCCACCCTTGTTTCATCTTCTTTTAAAAGATTCTTATTTTATTTTATATGTGTGTGTATTGCCTGCTTGTGTGCATGTGCACCATATGTGTGACTGGTGCCTGTGGAGGTCAAAAGAGGACATCAGATTCCCTGGAACTGGAGTTAGGGATGGTTATGAGCCATCATGTGAGTGCTTGAAACTAAAACTATGTCTTCTGCAAGAGCAACAAGTGCTCTTAACCACTGAGCCATCTCTGTGGCCCTCATTTAGTTGTTTAAATGTTATGTGTGCACACACATGTGTGTGTGTACACTTACTTGTACAAGTGCATGTGGAAGGAAGCCAGAGGCTGACATCAGGATGCCTTCCGTAGATGCTTCTCCACCTAAAGCTCACCTTTCTGTCTAAACTGGCTGGCTAGTGCAGTGNGTCCCCAGGACCCTCTCGTCTCCATCCCCCAAGCCAGCACCGGTGTTATAGGCAGATACAACATGACCTTATAGGCAGACACATGACCGTCTACCACCACAACCTCCCTGGAGTGATCTATTCCGTGGACCCGCAAGCCAAAATAAATTCTCTATTTCTTACATTGCTTTTGATAGACATTTTGTCACAGCAACAAGACAGGTAACTANGACACCTGTCACCACTTCTGACCACAGAGGACACTAACACAGATCACAGAAAGCCAAGTTTCTACAAAATTACAGAAAATCCTGCAGAAGAGTAANTTTTTTCTTCCTGTGGGGGTTCTCTTTGGGTGTGTGTGAGCTCTGAGTCACCTGTGTGGCTGGCTGCTTTGGTGTGCTTCTGTGTCCTGTACAGGCTCAGGGATGCTCAGGTCTCCAGCTACTGACATGCCGGGTATCTCACACCGTCACTTGGAAGTACGCCCCTTTGAAGTGGCCAGCTACTCTTAAGCAAGCAGCAGTTAAAGAACACGCTGAAGGGCCTGTGATTTACTTGTTTGTGCTATCTTAGTGGCTGGATTTGATGCCAGGGACCAGGCAGAAAACACAGCTTTGCAGCTGGAGAAGCTGGAGGTCCAGAATGCTCACAGCTGGGAGAGCAGCTACAGCCTGGGAGGTTCCCTAGACAATAGGGTGCACATGCTTGGTGTGTGCTGGAGTGGAGGCAAGTCTCTGGGAGCGTGGTTTATTTGCCAGGTCAATAATTTCAATGCCTCTTTTCAAAGATTTCCTTTGGGGAGGAGAACAGCAGTTCCCCTCAGATGTGGGGTTAACGGACATTTACTAAGAACTGCTGTTTTGCTTCAGAGAGCCCGAGGCCACATGCTGACCAAGGACAACCTCTCTTCAACACAGAGCACAGGGATGTGAACTGCAAAGGAAACAAAGTGGATAGTGCCCCGATTCCTTTCGCCTGCTGAGACTCGAAAACCGGTCCCTTCTGAGGGGATTAAATCTTTTTTATTCGGCAAAAGAACACAAGATTCTTTTCTCCTCCTTTTGTGATTTAACATGGCTTGCTACGTGACCGAAGGNGAAGATATTAATGCATTCAGTCATCTTACAGGAAATATTTAGTGAGTAGCTATGCAACAAGTCCTGAGCNCACGTCTAGATGTGAAGATGAAAATACACAGTCCTTCATCTCAGGAGCAGAGCCTTGGGAAAGAGGCACAGGCAGCCAGCAGGGAAGACCACTCCTTTACAGCAAGCAGGCTGGACATCTCCTGAAATGTATAGGTACACTCTCAGCTCAAAGGAGCTTGTGCCAATGTCCATCTTCCAGGTCACAGAGATGCACAGGCTAGAGCATTTTGTCTTCATGGGGCNCAGGCATTTACCATGAGACACAAGCTTGAAACAATGATAGCAGTTCTTAATGGCTGTGGCTAGTGCCAGAGCACATGGGATGGGGCTTGTTTTATTCATACTCATGTCCCCAGTTTAGAATAGTGCCTAATATGTGAAACTAGTTACTTCGTAACAAGTCAGTTCATCAGGAGCCTAAATATGTACAACAGTCATAACTAGAGGAAATGTATGTTTTAAGTCTGGTATAAAAGAAAGAAGTGGCACCCAGAAATGTTATAGTTTATCTTTGAGTTAAAGCTTTGATCTAGCTGAGGTTATGTCCTGACAAATGTATAACTCAAAAGGTCTAATTAGACTGNCTGTCTTAGTCAGCATTCTGTGGCTGTGAAGAGAGCTCATGACCAAGGAAACTCTTATAAAGCAAAGCATTTAATAGGGGACTTGCGTACAGTTTTAGGGGGTTAGTCCATGAACATCATCGTGGGAAGCAGACAGACATGGCACTGGAGAAGTAGCTGAGAGCTTTACATCTCTTAGCAGGCAGAGAGAGAGAGATTATAAAAATGAGAGAGAGAGACAGAGACAGAGACTGGGTTTGGCATGGGCTTTTGAATCTTCAAAGTCCACTCATTCTCAGTGACACATCTTATCCAACAAAGTCACACCTTCTAATCCTTCCCAAACAGTTCCACTAGCTGGGGACCAAGCATTCAAACATGTGAGCCCATAGGGCCATTCTCATCCCAGCCACCACACCCTCCAAGTGTCCCTAGTCCTACAACACAGTACCTCCAGGACATTACTTGTTCCAACTCTCAATTGAGGGCCTGACTGTGAGTTACATTATTGCTGCCCTGCCACCCAGTGTGGAGAGAGAATCCTCTGGAGCATTTCTGGNCAGGACAAGATCAGAACCCAAAATTCAAAATGTGACATATATAATGCAGAAACTTAGATGCTATTGTAACTCAGTCATCAGATGTTTGGGTTTGCAGAGCTCCTGTCTGCCTTTCTGTTCTGTTTCTTGTAGAACCTGTATCCGAGCTCTGAGGTGTTTCCTACCTGGAAACAGGACTGATGGTCACTAGAGAGGTGTGACCTATGTATGGCAGGATTGCAAGTGGGTTAAAACAAAATCCTATGCAAGCCTTGGATATTTGAACATTTCAAATTCCAAGCTGACAGCTCTGACACAAAGGTGCCCGAGCTTTCACAGTGCAGCCCTTCATGGACCTTCATCTTTTCCCCAGGCCTGATCTTGAGCTGGCCAGAAAGGGGCTCCCATGGCAAACAGCCAGGAGAGGCATCTGATAAGAAGTTGGGAGGGCTTCATCCAATTAACAGCTTCAGCCCTCGGTGCACTATCATGTACAAAGAACCTTAATGCACCGTCATGTCCAAAGAAGAACAGTTTTAAGTTGCTGTGTTTCTAATAGAGAGATGAAAAACAAGGACCTTTTTGAAAATTAAATATTTATCTCATTAATAAACACGAGATAATCATGGNGTTTTATTGAATTAACTTTTCCATTTGGGTCCGTGCACATTTCGCAGATACACTCTTCTCTTGATGTGAAAAGACTTAATTACAAAATCACAATAGTGATTCTCTTCTGCATGAGAATGAAGCCAGCGAAATTGCTTTTCTCCCCCCAGTGCTTGTTGCTACAAAGAAACACAATAGAATATGACAGTTCTCTGAGACTCACCAATTGTTTTTGGATGAAGTTTGGGGGATTACATGCAATTATCCAACAGCCCTTTTTTTTTCCATGACCATCTATGTTCAGAGACTTATTTTAAAATAAAATGGAATCCAAGCCACGGAAGAAATGCCACTATGATAACAAATATCTGTTATATCTCTGTCCTTGTTATATGGCTGCACAAGACAGTGGTGTATCCAGNTCAGAAGTCAACAGGAAGCAGGCATCTCAACCTGTTAGTTCATTCTATAGAGGAACTGTCTGTAGGACATGACACCTACTTGCCCCTCCTTTCTATGTCCCAAATGGTCATTGTTCTTCTTTCTAGCATAGCCTGACAAAGTGAAGAATTAGGACTGTGACATCTGGTGAACAGGAACTATGCAGTCCTTGCCAATGGTGGCACCATCCTGGCTGCTTTCTCAGGTCTCCAGGCCACAGCGGTTAGGTCTGCACATGGCTTCTCACTGACAAGAACCAAGAGCCAATGCTGCAGAAGGCCTCACAGACAGTGCTCTATTGGATTGTGGGAGCAGGTGAGGGGGGTGGACAGTACTCAACAGACTTCAGTGTGAGACAGGACCTGAGGTTGTGTAATGTGGTGGTGTACCCTACCTTCTAAACTAAACCTCTCAGAGGCAGGGAAGTCTCCAACTCTGTCTGGCTGTCCTCTAGTCCTGGCCNTCAGCTCTTGCATCTATTTGCCCTTGTTACAAAGGGACCTTTGTAATATCCTGCCCTAGAACCCTTTGTGCTTGAATTGAAGTCTGCCTTCATGAAACCCCTCAGCCACAGTACTCCCTCCTTGGCCCCTCTAGGGCTCAGGGCTTGTGTTTTCACTTCCCAACTTCATTATGGTTACTTGGATTCCATTTTTTCATNGAAGTATGGAAGCCCACCCATTTGTCCCCAAACCTCCTTTCCANAGCACNTGCATTTTGNTGGAATCTTCCTCTGGCAGTCATGGACAGATGCTTTGGAATGGTCACCGCTGGGATGCTTTCTGATTTGCCTCTGTTCTGTCCCATCTTCCTAGCAGGACACCCCAAAGCCCCAGAATCTGTGCTGAGACCTGTTGGCTTATGCGGTCCCTCATTGCAACCAATGATGACAGGATTCCTTTGACTTGTCTCCCACGTCATCCTAGGAATCAAGACAGCCGCTAGCCACTCTGGTATGCTACCCCCATNTCAGAAAAGTGTCCCTAGAGAGATGTTTCAGGAAAGAACTTTATCTGATCACTACAGCAATGATCAAAGAAAACTAATTCCACTGTGTTTGTTACGACAACATCAGTAAAAGAAGTCAGGGACAGGGTCTCCAGAGGAGCATAAAGTATGCAATAAAGGGTGATGTATAATTAATGAGCATCACGTCTNCACATAGCGCTTTTCAGGCCCAAACAGAGAGCAGGCAGAAGCTGGTTGCCTCTTACTTTGTGTATAAGAGGAAACAGGGAGAGAGGCTGAATGATTTTTCCAAAGGAAACCACCATAGAAAAGAGAAAAGAACCCAATGATGTTGAAATGCGGTTGTGATGCAGTTGTCAATCTAAATTTCCATATCTGGTCTCCACCCATCTATCTGAGACAACCACCTGGTACATCTGTTCTTTGGTTCACAGNGCTGGGAATCCCAGCACCGTCAAAGTCACACGGGAACCCTGTTGGATTGCTTGCAGATGGTGCTGTGGTCCAGTTCTGTNTCCACCCCAGTTCTGCAGCCACTTAATTTATGTATCTTCTTGAAAGGGTCAGGTTAACAGTCAGAAGGATGAGGCATGGATGACACAGTAACATACATCAGCATGGGCCAACCACTCCTAAACAGTTTCTCTAGTAATGAAGTTATAATCACGCTCTATTTTGACTCTAACACAGAGTGAGTTACCCATTCCAATTGCTCATTATTTGTCAGCATTGACTTGAAAGCTATATTTTTTAAATATATATATAGAGTGTGTGTGTGTGTGTGTGTGTGTGTGTGTGTGTGTGTGCGCGCGCGCACGCTCTTCATCTCTGATATCACATCATGAACGCTGTGTGTGTGTATGCATGCATGTGGGTGCCCTCAGTGGCCAGAAGAGGGTGTCAGACCCTCTGGAGTTTGAGCAATAAGTGGTTGTGAGCTATCCATTATGGGGACTAGGAACAGAATCTGGGTTCTCTCCAGAGCAAAAAATGCTCTTAACTACTGAACCATCTCTCCAGTTCCTGAAAGATCTATTTTTT
>LZPO01052247.1:1558078-1574258 GCA_001675575.1 Neotoma lepida
TAACAAGCCTGAGCTACTGGCTAATTAGTGTTTTATTAAACCAATTTGAGTGACAAATCTTTATCATGCACAAAGGGAATATTCCACAGAAAGGGACAACTTTTTGTATCCCCCAAAAGTCCACACAACATGAGTGATGACTCAAGAAAGATGCAGGATTGGAGCTCTCTGCATAACTTACAGGTAGCCTGGCAGATCAGAGAATCTCCTCTGCGGCCCTCACTGCCTTTATAACCTTGGAGGAGGGGTGTGAATCTTGTAATTTTCAGTGACTTCCTGAGACTTCTAAGTTACTTATTTCTAGAGTCTCAAAGAACCTCCCTCCAGGATGGAAATATTTCTGTTTGGAGGATATTGCTACACAGCATCCATACAGGACAGAAATGTCCATACCCAACTGCTTCACTGCCCCCTCCCTGTGACACTCCCCAGAAGGGGACAGCACACATATTCAGCGAGTTAGTAAAGACAGAGAAATTGTTTCTGGCTTCTTTGTCCTTTGACTGAGAAAGGAGACTTGGATTTGAATTCCAATCTGCCACTTATTCTAACTAGTGGAAAGTTGTTTGCTTTGAGCAAAGCTAGGGCTAGACTCCACAATTCATTTTTATGGATGTCATCATGATTTAATGATTGCCCTCTACTTGGTTCATCCTGAGACTTGAACATAGCACAACAATGGAGATTAATGAAATGAACTCATTACCTGGACAGACCTAGATGACATACTCATTGATTTTTGAGAGATTTGAGTACAGGACTACCATTCATTCAATATCATGTGTATATGTTGGGTAAANTAAATATANAATTTATTTTTCTTTAGTGAAGGACTAAAACTGAGGTTAACTTCTCTTTTTCTGCTAAGTAGGAAGGACTAGGAAAAGAGGGATCCTAGAGAATATAGAAGGCTCCTGTGGGATATAAGCATTTAATGGAGCATCTCTGTCCCCAGACCCACCCAGAAGATGCTTTCTGGTCCTTTAGGTATCTACTTAGTGACAGCACCATCACAGATAGTCATGTTCTCTAGGAAATTAACCAATTAAAATTCCCANGAAGCTTAAGAGCAACCNTGGGGCCACAAAATGCAAATAATATGACCAGGGATATGCAGAATTAAGGAAAGAAATGGAAGGCAAAATGAATCCCAGAATGTATCAGTCCATTACAAACAAAGAAGTATTGGCTTTGCAGAAACCTGAGTCAAGAGACACAAGGGAAAATTAAGGAGAGGTAAATAAAATGCAGAAAGAAATAAAGGTAAGATGAGAAGCACAACAATGGATGAAGAGGGTAGATGACAGCAATTGAAACACAGATCACCAGAGTCCCAAACAGAGAGCTTGTTGACAAAGGAGAAGGAAAGTGCAACCCACAGGGATATCCTTGCCACTGTGAAAATATTGAGTCTCCTTTATCTAATTCAGTGAAACAAAGACCATATGGTGGGTTTGAATGTGAATGGACCCATAGGCTCATCTGTTTAAATACTTGGTTCCCAGTTGGTGGAACTGTTTGGGAAGGACCAGGGGGTGTGGCCTTATTGAAGAAATAATGTAGGAGTGGGGCAGGCTTTGAGGTTTCAAAAGCTCGTATAATCCCCAGTACATTCTCTGCCTCTTGCTTGCAGTTAGAGAAATGAGAGCTCAACTATGCCTGCCACCATGCCTTTGCCCTGCCTGCCATTGTGGACTNTAGCACTCTGGAACCAGTAGCCCAATTAAATGCTTTCTTTCATAAGTTGCCTTGGCCATGGTGTTTTATCACAGGAATAGAAAAGTAACTAACACAGATTGGCATCAGGAAGTCATGTTGTAACAAAGATGTTAGTGTTTCTCTTGAGTTAGTGTTTCCCTGAGAAGGATGGACAAAGAATGACCTGGAAAGACAGAAGACCAATCCATAAAGAAAAAGAAAGTAACAGCTTCATCCCTTTGGCATGTGACTGGCCTGTAGACAAGGAATCTGTTAAAATGATGGTGGCTTGAGAATTTTTAGGGCCCTTGGGTCNTCCCTTTTCCAATATTGGTCCATTTAGATACCCAACCCTGTGTCTTCCCATCATTCTCCTCCAAATGTCACCCTGGGACATGATGCCACTATCTCTAGGAGCCCACTTTCACTTTCTTTGTCTACCCATGTTCCTGTAACTCTTCTTCATCTTGGGGAAATCTTTAGAAATACAGAAGGGGCTGGAGAAATGGCTCAGTGGCTAAAAGCATTGGCTGTTCTTGCAAATAACTGGTTTGGTTCTCAGCACTCCCATCAGGCAGCTCACAACTGCCCACCACTCCAATTTCAGAGGCCCTGATGCCCTCTTCTGGCCTCTGTGGGGACACACACACACACACACACACACACACACACACACACACTTACTTACTTACACACACTTGAATCCTTTTTTTAAAAAAATGAAAGGAGTACTTAATGCTTGGAAGACAGAATAAGTCTCTGAGAAAAATTAAGCTAGCCTCCGAATCCAGCTGAGAGACATTTGATGCCAATAANCCTTCATTAACTGGGAAGGAGGATATTTAATACAAGGCTTCTTACTTGCAGTCAAATGGTCACTTATATATAATGACAGCACAAAGACAGTCACAAATGTGTAAGGACTAAAGAAACATGTTACCCTCAGATGTGGAACAGAAAGGCTGCTTAAGTAGCAAAACCGCTGAAAGAATTAGCGGTGAGATTTAATCTACACAAGTAAAACTACGCTACTGGNATTGCATTATTAAAGCCAGAGTATGAATGTATATGCAAAATCTAGAAAATTCTCATGATAAAGTTAAGAAATTTAAAAAAAAAATAGAACTAGTGGGCTGGACAGACAGCCCAGCTGTTAAGAGCACTTGCTGCTCTTGTAGAGGACCTAAATTTGGTTCCCACCACCCACATCAAGTGGGTCACAACCACCTATAACTCTAATTCTGGGGAATCTGGCTCCTCTGGCCTCTTTGGGAATGTACATTGAATTGCCCATTATCCCATCACCACCACCAAATATGCATAATTTAAAATAAATCTAAAAAAAAAAAAAGCAACAAGTCTTTCCCTACTGCCTTAGTTAAGGTTTCTATTGCTATGAAGAGACACCATGACCATGGCAACTCTTTTTTTTTTTTTATAATTATATAGAGGGTCGGGTGGCACACGCCTTTTTTTTTTTAAAGATTTATTTATTATGTCTACAGTATTCTGTCTGCATGTATGCCTGCAATCCAGAAGAGGCACCAGATCTCATTACAGATGTTTGTGAGCCACCATGTGGTTGCTGGGAATTGAACTCAGGACCTCTGGAAGAGCAGCTAGTGCNCTTAACCTCTGAGCCATCTCTCCAGGCCCGATCATGGCAANTCTTATGAATGAAAAAATTTAATTGGGTCGCTTACAGTTTCAGAGTTTAGTNCATTATCATCATGGCAGGACATGGCAGCATACAGGCAGACATGGTGCTGGAGAAGGAGCTGATAGTTCTATATTTTGCAGGCAACAGGAGGTAAACTGAGACACTGGACATGGCTTGAGCATATATGAGACCTTAAAGCTTGCCTGCATAGTGACACACTTCCTCCAACAAGGCCATACCTACTCTCAACAAAGCCCACACCTCCTAATAGTGTCACTCTCTATGAACTTATGGGGGCCAATTACATTCAAACTACCACATTCCACTCCCTGGCTCCCATAAGCTTGTAACAATATCATAGTGCGAAATGCATTTAGTCCCCATAGTCTATCACAGTCGTGACAATATTTAAAAGCACAAAGTTGAAAGTTTCTTCTTAGAGTCATGCAATCTCTTAACTGTAATCCCCTATGAAATCAAAATAAAAAAATAGATCACATATTTCCAGCATATAATTGTGAATGGATGTTTCCTGTCCTGATCATCCGATCTCAAATGCACGCACACAGACTTATATTAATTACAAATGCTCAGCCGATAGCTCAGGCTTGTTACTAGCTAANTCTTAAATTTAAATTAACCAATTTCTATTCATCTATGTATTGCTACGTGGCTCATAGATTTACCTGTCCTCTAGCAAACATCTTACTTCCTGGGAGGCTGGCTGACATCTCTCCTGACTCTGTCCTTCTTCTTTCCATCATTTTCCCAGCATCAGTTTGGTTTTCCCACCTAACTTCCTGCCCAGCTACCAGTCTGTCAGTTTTTTATTAACCAGTAAGAATAACACATATTCATAGTATAGAAAAGGATTGCTCCACAGCATTTCCCTCTTTTTGTCTAATTAAAAAGGAATGTTTAACCTTAATATAGTAAAACTGTATACAATAAAAATAGTTATTAAGTAAGAATTACAGTAATAATACCCAATCCATTTGTATTGGCAAAATTAGAGAAAATACTTAATTATCTATCTTATCTTGGTGAGTCTAAAGTTTTGTATCTAATTTACTTTCTATTATAACTAAGGAAAACTATAATTATAACTATTTAGTCTTCAACTCCAACAAAGACNTTTTCCCAGAAAGAGAAATGTTACCTAATGACAGGGACATCAGGCTGTCTGAACAGTCATCCAAAGTTCCTCTGTAATGTTGGGGCATCCATCTTTGGTCTACAGGCCTAGAATATCTGACAGGCTTTTCTGTGAAGCAGGGATTTCTGAAGGACTGCCCTACCTTGTCTTGGCAAAGTTTAGTAGTCTCCTTTTTTTATGTCCTGCTGGTCCAGTCTGGACAGTAACAGTTAGCAATGAGGCAAGGGCAGTTTCTTTGCCCATATGGATAGATTTTGCCATAAAGAAAACAAACTCCGTACAAGGTTTCTTAGATGCCCACCATCGTCTCTGAAGTAGATTGGTGCTGTCAGGAGCAGACATGTCTCACTGTCATAAAAAGCCTAAGTTATTAAAGCATTTTAAATGCCATATTCTATAAGTCTTTGAAGTGTTTGAAGATTACCTATCTGTCTGAAATATATCTCTGTATACCTAGAAAACCTAACTAATATTACCATAAGTTTGATAGATATGGGTGACTATTATAGATGACTGATTATTAACTATATTTTTAACTATATGTTATATTTTTAAATGAACTGCTTAAGCACAATATCCCAAACAAGATTAGAAACACACATACAGCATAACAAAAATAACCTCAAATTTGTATTAATATACAAAAAATCCATACTAATATAAAACATTTGAGATTAGTAGTTTTTTTTTGGTTTAAAAGTAGATTCAGTAATCTATCCTTTTAAACTATTTCTATATCCCCCTTTTTCTTTTTAGAATGAGATCCCTGAATATAATCTTTGTTCAGCTTTTTTCCTGATCATTACCAATAACAACTTTCAACCAAGCCCCCTAAACAATGACAAACATTCATAATTTTGGGAATTTGGGCATAGTTCTCTAGACTACTTCCTGTTGATTGGGGGTGCTGATAATCTTTGGGGGACCCTGAGAAAATTCAGCATTATGGTCAAGTCCTGACTAGAGTAGTCTGTGAGCCTGGATCATCTCAGGCAGCAGCCTTGAAGCTGTTCTGGATGCAGAACTCAGAGGAAACTGCAACAGAGGCACTCTGAAACATTGGATCATCTGGACCATCCATTCCCAGCAGAGATTTTTCAGGGTGTCTTCCTTGATCAAACCAGATTTTTCTTAATCCAGAATGAATCCAGAGCCTCTCATTTCCTATGGAAATAAAATTAGAAACTCTTTCCCAAAGTAACATATCTTTTGACTTAAATTTTGAAGTCAAGATATTTTTAAAATATATAGGTTGGTTTAATCTGGCATCTCCAATATCTTGGGGTCTTCAAGGCAATCCAGGCTTCTCCTTCACAGCTTCACACCATGGCCTCTCTAGGCCTCCATTCAGGGACACCCTTCACATACGNCTTGATTCAGCAGCTTTCCTTAGTCAGGTAGGCAAATTCCATGACCCCTTTCTTTTAACTTTAACTCTAAAGCCAAAACCATGTGGCCAAAGCTGCCAAGTTCTGATGCTTGCTGGGCCTGGAACATGCCCCCCTCCTTGTTCAATTACATCTTCACTAGCTTTCTGTTTTTGATGGTTGCCTTCACTGCCTAAGCTGGGCTGTTCTGGAATTTGCTCTGTAGACCAGGCTGGCCTCGAACTCAGAGCTCTACCAGCTTCTGCCTTTCAAATGCTGGGATTAAAGGTATGCACCACTACAATCAGCTCTAGGCTTTTCTTTAATTCCTTTTCACCAATTGGAAACTCAGCTGGGTGGGATCTTGCCCTGAGGTCACCACTCCCTTTATTGCATTTCCTAATCTGTTTATCTCCTTGAACACAGGACTCAGCTCCATTCCACTTCCTGGTGCTCCTTTTCTCCTCAGCTTGCTCTTTTTCATTATAAACTTTTATAAGCATGAATACTAGTAACCATACAACAGAGTCTGAAGTAGGCTGTTTTGAGGTTTCTTCTGCCTATGGAATTAATCCAAGTCTCTTCACTTTAGCCTCAGGCAGACTCTTCTGACAAAGGCAAAAAGCAGCTACTTTCTTTACCAAAATAACACAGGAACAATCTCTAGGCCACTATTAATATTCCTCTCCTTTGAAACCTCTTGATCCAGGCACCCACAGTTCAAATCACACTCAGCACCACTGTCTTCCATGCTTCTACTAGGATGGTCCATTAAGCAGCACTTAAAGCATTCAACTGCTTTTCTAGTCCATAGTCTCAAGGTCCATGTCCTTCAAACAAAAGCATGGTCAGGCCTATTACAGCAATACCCTAGTCCCTGGTACCAACTTCTGTCTTAGGGTTTCTATTGCTGTGAAGAGACACCATGACCATGGCAACTCTTATAAAGGAAAACATTTAATTGGGTGGTTTACAATTTCAGAGGTTTAGCCCATTATCATCATGGTGGAACATGGCAGTGTGCAGGCAGACATGGTACTGGAAAGGTAGCTGAGAGTTCTACATCTTGCACAGGCAACAGGAAGTGGTCTGAGACACTGGGTGTGGCTTGAACATATCTGAGATCTCAAAGCCCACCTCCACAGTGACACACTTCCTCCAACAAGGCCATACCTACTCCAACAAAGCCACACTTCCTAATAGTGCCACTCCCTTTGGGGGCCATTTTCTTTCAAACCACCACATCTACCAATAACTACCTTAAATATAAATTCTTCAAGCAAAAGCAGAGAATAGATAAATGAATTTCTTTTTTGAACTCAATTACTAAGGAAGAAAAACAAACTTGTTATCACAAAGATAATGTAAATGCCTGATAGAAAAATAAAAATATATTAATATAGCTCTTCTACCTAAGGCTCAGGGATCATTGCAGAAGAGAAGATGAAGGCCTGTAAGAGTTAGAGGAACAGGGCGTTTGCTGTGAGACTGTGTCTTCTAGAATGTTAGAAACTACATCCATAAAGTCTCAACAACATGACTGTCTAAATATGTGTTGAACAAGGGTGACACCAATGAGCACGCTAGGTGGACACAGAAGCTGCTCATAAAGCCTCAATCCTACACAAATAACTACAGGCAACTAAGGAACGCAGAGAGTGGTAGAAACAGCCTTCCTCAAGGAAGAGAACATCGTTGGTTCACTAATACTAAACAGTCAACCCTGAAAACATATACAAAAATAACATTACATTGACTGAGCAGGGTGTATTTATATATTTAGGGATATATATATATATATATATATATATTATATACAATTAATGAAAAAAGAGGCCAAGAATTTGAAAGACAAAAGGAGAAAAAGGAAGGGGGAAATGATATAATTATATTATAATATCAAAACCAAAAAATTATTAAAAAAGAGCAGAAATAAAATTTTTTTCTCATTTCAAACTTGGAAAAATTATTAAAAACATAATAATAATCTGGGAAAGAAACTATATACTAGTTAAATAGACTAGAATATATAAATTAAAATTAGGAAAATAAGTATAATCTAAACAAAAGCAATATAAAGGTACTTAGTGTCCTCTGGTGGCTCTCCTTCTGACTGGCAAGTGGAGATTTCAGTCCACTACTTAAGGTTACAAAGATGGCCATTAGTTAGAACTAAAACAAAGTAGATACTTTCTATCTGCCCCTAAGGAAAATCAGGAGGCAGAACATCCAAAAGATATAGTGAAAGGAAAAAGAAACAAGAAAAATCCTAGGAAGAAAAATCTAANGCAGAAAATATGAAATAAGATTACAAAGTTGAAATGAAACGAGTATTGTAAGCATAAATGCAAAGATCATAAAAATTAAATTCTATTTTTTTAAAAAAAGAACTTATATAAGGGATTATTAGAAACTGAATCCAGCTGCATGCCTTGAGGCACAGACTTAGAAATCAGGACAGCCAAAGATATTGTCAACCTCCGTAACAGGGACTCCAGAGAGAGCAATCTTATTGATGAATGAGCAGGGAGGTTGAAAATCTGAGAAGTGGATGTTCTAATGGATCCTAAGCGAATCTGGATAGACAGAAGACAAGGGTCTCTTAGATAACACTTGTAAGGTTCTTTCCATTGCTTTGAAACAGCAAGCCTCACCTCTAAGCATCCATCACAAGGGTGGTGTCTAGACAAATGTCGTCATAGTTGTATTTCTTGCATAAGGTGGCATAAGGTGGCTTTTGTGTACTGCTGTGGTCCTCAGAGAGTTCCTGCCATTGTGCTGTCCCCTCCATGCCTCCCGAATCTACCTGACTTTAGGGTTAGACACTTTCCCATCACATTAGGATGCAGATAGAAAAGAAAGCCGCATTTGCAATATCAGTATCAGGCAAACAAATTTCAGGACATCATTGAGCTAGAAAAGCCACAGAGAAATGGTACATTTCATGTATTTTATATGTCAAGCAATTTAACATTAAAACAAAGTGAAAATTGCAANAAAAGGGGTAAACTCTTAAAAACAGAATAATAAAGGGAGACAACACACTTTTCTTAGGCACTAATAACTTCCATAAATAAGACATAAATAAGGAAGTAGGCAAAAACAAAACAAACAAGAAGCCGGTGGGACCTGCCCATTTCTCTTCGAGTATCCATTTATTTATAAAAATTGAGTAACAAACAAAACCTCAGTAAATTCTAAGAGAACAGTAAAGGTTAGTTTTGTTTTTTAACCCCCACAATGCAATAAAACTAAAAGTAACAGCAAAGGAAGGTAAACACAGCTTCATCCATGGTATATGATCACACACTTCCTAGTCTATTCTAATGGCAGAGGCGGGGGAAGGAGGGAGAGAGAGGTATCAAACCCACAAATGCACAGTTACTAAAAATAAATAACAAAAGTAACCCAGACTGTATCTTAAAACTCTCTAAGAAAAATGCAGTCTTTAAATCTCTCACTATTAATCATTAAAGAATTCAAGTTGGCAGAATATAACTAACACAAGTAACAACAAATAACCACAAACAAGAAAAAGTAACGAGTCAATAGCAGTAAACACAGCAACGGATGGAGTGGCAGACAAAACACAACAGAATCAAATCAAGGACTGGTTTTTAAGGAGGAAATAAAGAAACGCACAGTCAATTCTTGTTAGANTGATCAAGAAATGTGAGAAAGCACAAAAATACAAAATTAGAAATAGAAAAATAACCAAAATGAGTTAAGAGAATTCAAAACTTTTTGCGCAACTCAAGCTAAAACATGGATGAAAAGTAACGGTCCTTGTTCCCAGTCTCCCTTGCCAAGGGGACAACTGTGTGTGGGTGAGGGGGTGGTTGGCACCCTTGATAAAAGGATAGACACAGATGTATGACTAGTTTTCTTATAATCATGAGGGAAAGTCAAGAGACTCACAAACATGAGGCGTTGTTAAGCTATGCATGGCATGAACACGTGTTAACTTTCTTGATACTGGGGAAAGTGATTTTTTTACGTGAATCTCTGCTACCTTTGTCCTAGGTTATTCTCAATAGAACACATTTCTCACTGGAGAACTTTCTTTATTTCCATGACAAATCAGTGCATTGCACTCATTTTAAAAACAGCAAGGTAAAGCAAGGAAGCCCCCATGGGTAGTTTCAACTGCTTATTAAAGTGCTAGCCAATGCAACATGACAAGAAAACCAAATGTGAAAATTAAAGGTAAAGAGAAGTCAAATTATCATGACTGATGTAGTACAGGTCCTAGTTAGCTTTTAGCTGCAGTGATAAGCACCATGACCAAAAGCAACTTGGGGAGGAAAGGGTTTATTTCATCCTGCAGCTTACAGCCATCATCAAGGGATGCCAAGACAAGAACTCAAGGCAGAAGCTTAAAGCCAGGGATGAAGCAGCAGTTCCTTAATTGAGGTTCTAGTCACCAGATGTGTCTAGGTTGTGCCAAGTTGACACAGACTAACTACTACAGTAAATGAGTGAATTGAAAACTGTTACTAAAAGTATCCTGTGATAATATGGCTGCTAAAAGGTGTGTCCAACACAGAAAACAGTACTCAAAATGAGTTTACTATAAACATAATAACTAATTAGAAAATATAATAGAAGAAAATATTCCACTCACAATAGCCACAAATTGAAAATAACTAAGAACACATTTGTGAAAATGAGACTTAAACCTACAGCGGTTTTCCCTGGTTTCCAAGGGTGATGAGAAACAGCATAATGCAACTTCTTGCTACAAATCAAATCATAAAAGCAATCCAATCTTAGCATGAAAAAAGCCAGTGGAAACATGGAGCTAAGCCACAATTAGATCAGGAGGGAAAATATTGGATAGAACAGGGTATTTGAGCTACCCAGAGAAATAATCCACCAAATAAATAAGATAGTTTCAAATGTTTAGAGTTATAGACTGCAATGCAAAAATTGCTAGAAAAGACAAGAGCAATATTAACAAAAAATGTAACAGACAAATGACATAGAGATTTAAAAAAACATAATGTATAATTATGACATATATCAAGAAAGAGGGGGTATATGTCCAATAAATAGAAAGTAGTAGTTCTACTCAAAACTATGCAATATTTCAAAACATATGTTCATGTATTGTGTCACAAAGAAATCTCAGAAGATAGATTATAGATAGAAGTCATGGCTGTTACCTGCTCTGTCTATACTTCAGTTAAACTGGAAATTAACACTTTGAATATTTAAAAACATTGTTCTAGGTAATGGAGCTTAAAAAGAAAATACAAAGTAAATTATAGAACCTTTAGAAATTGATGCAAACCAAAGTACAGTCCATCAAAATTCTTGTGATGGGGCCAAAATAATATTGAGAGAGAGCACTTACTGTCCGAAGCACATTTATAACAAAACAATGAATACTAAAATTAAATGGTTGTGGTGGTTTGTCTGACATGTCCCCCATAGCCTGGGCATTTGAATACTTGGTCCCCCCTTGATGGTTGTTCGAGGACACTTAGAAGGTGTGGTCTTGCTGAAGGAAGTATGATGCTGGGAATGGCTTTCATGCTTCAAAAGACTCCCAGCATTTTACGTTCACTCTCTCTACTTCCTACATATGAATCAAAATGTGAGCTTTCAGTTTCCANCTCCAGCTACCATGCTTGCCCTGTGCAATGCTGTTCCACTGTGATGGTGATGGACTCTTATCCCTCTGGAACTAAAAATCCAGATATCCCTTTCTCCTGTCGTGCCTTTGTCATGGTGTTTTATCACAGTAATAGAAAAGTAACTAAATCAAAGGCTATGCATTCAATTCAAGAAATCAGAAAAAGAAGGGATAACAAATTAAGAGCTAATTTATTCTCAGCTCAAGTAGAAAGTTGGAAATCACTGAAGTGGGAGGTGTGAAGACAAACTTGATACATATCATGAATTGTTGTGTCTTTAAAATTGTTGATCAAACGAGCCAGTCTTTATCGAGATGTAACTGAGGAGGGAAAAACAACAACAGGGTGGGAGGGCACACTTAAAATATTAGAAAAGAAACAGAAAATCATGAAAAAATTAAAAAGAATAGTCACATTCTTCATCTTTTCTGAGAAGTTTTAATAAATCTTACAAATTATGTTAAAGGGAATGTCATAGCTGCCAAGCAGAGAAGTGTATTGGGACAGTTGCCCAGCCTGCTCACACATAAATGTGGCTTTGCTTAGAAGCTCTGACTCCCTTCCACTGTCATCCCAGTACAGCTAAGACTCCTTGAGCTAATGGTGATGCAGAACAGAGGCGGGAAATAGCACAGATGAACCTGAAGTGGCCGTTAGGACAGAAGATAAGATTGTTCAAACCCAAGCTCCAGGGCCCCTCAGTGAGGGACACAGAAGCCAACTGAAAGGAACTCCCAAAGCTGAAGGGGGACAAATTGAGCAGCAAAGAAACCCTGTCTTGAAAAAAAAAAAGCACTTTGGAGACATCACCACTAAGTGCAATGTGGCATTCTTGGTGGGATCCTGGGACAGAAAAGGGGACATTTGGTAGAAATGNAAGGAATCTAAGCTATAGTCTTTAGCTAATAGTAACATTTCAGCATTGGTTTGAATCATACACAGATGTTAATACTGGGGAGTAGTGGATGTGGGGTATATGGGAACTCTTAAATATTCCAAATCTAAAACATAACAACAACAAAACAGTCAGTTAAAGAAAAAGATGCTAAGCGGTGGTGGGCTTTAATCAAAGAAGCCTGACTCTGTGGCCCATGCTGTGAACATATGAATAAGCCTCCAGGAAAGTGGACCTTACCATAGTTCTTTCAACTAATGGAATATGATAAACACAACAGTCAAAATTGCACCCGCCACTATTCTTCCTCCCACAAAGGCTGGCTGGCTAGATAAGTAAGTTTTATCAAAAGAACTTAGGACTCTTGTGACATTTAGGTTTTTCCAGAGAATAAAAAGAAAGAAAAAAATGAAGTATTTTCAAATCTTTCTATGCAGCTGCTATAATCCTACAGAAAAAGGACAGAAAAAGGCACACACACAAATGTCATTTGTGAATGTCCATGCAAAACCTGATGCAAGGGAAAATGCCATGCTGGAGGTACTGGGGTAGCCCTGAGGTACAGCAGGACAGCTGGGATCAGCAGCTACTTTCCACATGGTGTGGTACTGGCTTACCACTTAGCAGCTTTCCTGGTAGGCTCTGGTTGCCTGCCCAACATTGGAATAAGCCCATTTATTTTGTGTATTTGTGCACATTGCCTTGTTTTTAGCTTATAAACATATCCATTGAGGATTGGAAGGGAACACATCAAATTACGTAGCAGAAACTATGACCACAAATAGTAAATAGAATGAGTTTTTTTACTCAATTATCTTCTGTTATTTAATTTTATAGTCAAAATATGATTTGCATATTCATTAAAGTCCAATAAAAAACAATGAAAAAGTGTTTGGCTGGGGATATAGCCTAGCAATACAATGTTTGCCTAACACGCACAGGCAAGACCCTAGGTCCAATTCCAGTACAATCACCATCACTAAAGAAAAGAACGGGAAAATGTTTGATGTGATGCTAAGATGATGTAATAAAGTGACAACAGCTGGGAGAGAATCAAGTGCAATGGAACCAAAGCTTGCTTTAATGAGATGGATCAGAATGACCCACTTACTGATGTAGGATGTCCTTCTGTACGATGTGAATATGTGTTGCTCATCATTGGTTGATGAATAAAGCTGCTTTGGCCTATGGCAAGACAGGATAGAGCCANGTGGGAAAACCAAGCAGAGATAGAGGAGAAGGGTGGAGTCTGGTAGAAGCCATCCAGCCGCCCAAGGAGCAAGATGCCAGCAGACCAGTAATGCCCACGGCCACATAGCAAAATACAGATTGATAGAAATGGGTTAATTTAAGTTGTAAGAGCTAGTTAGTAATAAGCCTGAGCCATCGGCCAAACATTTATAATTAATATAAGCCTCTGAGTGTTTATTTTATAAGCATCTGCAGGATTGGGTGAGATGCAGAAAAGCCTCCAGCTACAACTTCTCTCTAGGGCACTGAGTCAGGAGCCAAGCATTACCAAAGCACCATTAAATATCATTAAAGTTAACGATATGCCTCTTTTTTTGCAAGCACCCCCTTACAACATTTATATACAACATTCCTTATAGACAAGCTGTTAGGGGCTGGGGTGACTTGGTTCCTTAACTCATAGCTGCTAAATCCTCTCCTGATATCCTAGCTTCTTTGAGTGAAGCATTATGAGTCAACAACCAGCTGTACTCCCCCATGCCAGCACCAGCTGTTCTGAACGCTCCATGGATGCTGCAAGGGAAGTTTATACTGAAACCACGATGACTTGAGGAAGCTGCACTGCAACTGCTGCTGTTTGCTGCCAAAGCACAGCTCTGGTGCTAAAGGTCACTGCCTCGACTACACTGATTTTAATAGCCTGTGCTGGACTTTCAGCCACGGTGAATTCTAGAAGACTCTGTAGCTATATTCACCCTGGTCAGAAGGGGAATGTGCTGGTTAATTTTTGTCAACTGATACAAACATGAGTCATCTGGGAAGAGGGAACATGAGTTGAGAAACTGCCTCCATGAGATTGGGTCTGGGTGAGGCATTTTTCTTGACTGCTAATTAATGGAGAAAGGGCCAGCTCACTGTGGGTGGTGTCATCCCTGGGCAGACAGGCCTGTGTTGTATAAGAAAAGTAGCTGACATAAACCTGGGAGTGATCCAGTAAGCAACACTCCTCCATAGTCTCTGATTCAGTTCCTGCCTCCAGTCCCTTCTTTGACTCCCGTTGATGATGAACCTGAAACTGTAAGATATAATGAACCCTTTCCTCCTCAAGGTGCTTTTGGTCATGGTGTTTATCACAGCAACAGAGAAGCAAATTAGAATGGAGAGCATGTCTCTTGGTTGTTCAAAGAAGACGTATGGTGGTTCAAACACAGTCACTCATTTGCGTGTGGAAATATGATGATTGGTGTAAGTAAGCTCCTTTGTTTGCACACAGGACTGTGCAGTGATGGCTGAAAACACAGTTTTTTTATTTGCACGAGAAACTGACATGATGGTTGCAGATACCCTTGCCATATCCTCTTTCTCTCAATAGAAACAGCCTGTTTGACACACTTTGTAAACCAACCAGAAGACACCCCACCCTCCTGTGCTGCAATGTTGCAACATTAAGTCCACTAAAAGGCTTGTCAGAAGTTGTCTTTTCTTGCCTACTTTTGATATTTATCAGCAGTCAAGTAGGCCAAGCTGGCAACACAAAGGAAGAATAAGTGACTTTTAGTGGAATGGCCCCAGCAGTAACAGTGGGGATCGAGATGAGAGAGTAGCTAAGAGTTCCAGAGTGGCTTGGGCAGAAACAGCAGAGGGCAGATGCAGCAGAGACAGTGGGGGCTGTGATGAGCTGAAGATGAGAAACTGGTCACTGGAATAGTTCTGAGGAACTGACGAAGGCCCAAGGGTCTCAGGCACCCTAGCCTAGCCAGTTGTAACACTGGTCACTGTCCATGGCTGAGCGTCCTGACACTTGAGGTCTGAAGAAGAATTTTAACACTAGAGGCACTGCCTGCTGCTGCTTGCTGCTATCTGCTGCCACTATTTAGTGTTGCCAGAAGCCAAGGATTATAAAAGTTCCCAAGTGATAGGGCCATTGGTGGTTAAAGCCCAGAGCAATAACCCTCCAACTTGATTGCTCACAGCATAAGTCGTTGCTTTTAAAGTCTGAAAAAATAAGTTCTAAGATCTCAAAGTGTGGTCATTAGATTTACTTGTCTACTTGAGGTAATTTTGGAATTACCTGGGAAGAAAGTCTCATACCAGGTTGGCCTGAGGAGAGGGGGGGCTGTCTTAATTAAGTTAATTGCTATGTGAAGACCCAGACCAAGGTGGGCAACACCATTCCCTAGGCGGGAGGTCCTGAACTGAGCATGAGTGAAGAAATCCAGCTGGATACCAACAGGCAAGCAAGAGCAGGCAAGAGCAGGTATACATTGATTTCTCTCTGGTCTTGGCTGTGGATATGATAGACTCCTGCCTTAAGCTCTGCAGGCAAGTCACAGTGACTTGCCTGCAGTGCCAGGGAGAATCTGAAACACAGTTTAGATAACCCCTTCCTCCCTGGGTTGCTTTCTCTCAGGGTATATTCTTTCACAGAAACAGACATGAAACTAGAACACACAGTTTGGAGCTATAAGGCCCTGGGTTCAGCCTCTAAGGCTTTCACAGCCAAAAGCTTGGGATGGCCAACAATGGAAGAGCTTCTCCTCTTCTACCCACGATTCCTGTCCTGGTAGAATGGAT
>LZPO01052247.1:1591554-1603388 GCA_001675575.1 Neotoma lepida
TGTGTGTGTAGGTGTGTGTGTGTGTATATGTATGTGTATGTGTGTATGTGTGTGTATGTGTGTGCGTGTGTGTGTGTGTGTGTGTGTGTATGTGTAGGTGTATAAGCCATGGCACCAGTGTGGAGATCAGAGGACAAATTTTGGCAATTGATTGTCTCCTTCCACCTTTCTTTTGAGGCAAGGTGTCTGGCACACTATGTACTATAAGCTCGCTGGCCCATGAGCTTCCTGGCAAGTTTCTTATCTGTCCCCTCCCATCTTTGGGTCGGAGTGCCAGTACCACAGATGCACACCACTGTGTCTGCCGTTTTGTGCAGGTTCCAGAGACTTCTGGAGGTCATCAGGGTTGCCTATCATATCAGATACTTTTACCCACTGAGCCATTTTGACAATCCCTGTCAAAATGTGAGCAAATCCATTTCCCTCACATTTTCAATGAGAATCAAATATGGCGTGCAAGGAGCACTTACATCTTAAATGTCCCTCTAAGGACCCCAGCATTGGCCTGCAGCAGTGCAATGCCATCTGCACCACACCAGTGCTGCTTAGGGCTTAGAGCTCGTGCTGCTCTGCATTGGTTCACACTGATTCACCCGCCATGGAGCTATGTGTCTTCAGCGCAGCAGAGCGGGGAAGAGGGTTAAGGCCTACCTGGACCACAGAATTGCCACACAGAGGGCAAGGGATGCGTACAGAAGATGGAGTTGAGCATGGAGGGTAGAGGGGTCTCAAGTGGGTGCTGGAAGATGTATATGGAGAATGCACACTGGACACGTCACACAACCTGATTGTGGCATAGCTGTGGGAACAATACAGTGAGCACTTAGTTCCTCCACTGTTTGCTATTTGCTTTCTGCCTTCGGAGGCATTCCACTTTCTCTGTCAAATAATACCTTTCTGACAGAGGCTCAGCTGGATGAGACATCTATGAGAAAGTTTCATGGTCTTGCAATTGGAGGGGAGTTTTCCAGAAACTCATCTTGAATCTTGCTATTTCGGGAGGCTGGCTCAGCTCCTAGGCTTTTTCTGTAGTCCATCTACTCCATAAATTGGCTAGGCATGACGGGAGGATGATTGTTGGGGTCAGGCATTGGGAGGAACAGAACACCAGGTGTTACGTTAACAAAGGTGGCACAAGTCCCTGGCTTAGTCATGTACTTTAAGAGTGTGGAAAATAGCTGTTCACAGTTAACACCAGAGGTGCTCATTAAACTGCCTTTCTGTTGGGAATGAAGCCTCTGAAATGTCACAGGCTATCAAGTAGCTCAAATTCTATCAGGATTATGATACCCACTGAGTTGCAAGTTATAAGAAATGATACTTGAAATAAAGGCTTTGCGGGCAAATTAAAATAGTAATAATTTCAGCTAATGGAATGATATCTTTTTTTAAATCCCTTAATATCATTTGGCCAAAATTACATATTTGGAAAAAAATGAGCCACTCAAGAAGACTTCCTAATTGTACATAATGTGCCCGAAGGCATATTGCGGATGTAATTCCGAGGCCTGCACACAGAGGAAGCCAGCTCTGATGATAACACTGTGCATTGGAAATACATTGTAGTCACAAACAGTCATAATGTAGAATGATTTCCCAGAAAGAGAAGATGGGAGAACAAGGCGGCTTCCACGCTAAGCTCTGTGATACCGGCTGCTCTCTGGAGATGGCTCTTTCTATGTGCAGACCTCTTGCTATGCCCCTCAAACTATTCCATTCTAATGGCGGCATCTAATAGCTCAGCACTTTGTAAACAATAAAGCTTATTTCCCTGAAACTCAGTTGGGTCTGGAGCTTTCTTTGTTTAGTTTAGACCAAGATAATATTCCTGCAGTTGGTTCATGTTAGCTTATGGTCTCACCCACAGGCCAACAAAGGCCTGAATATAGGGCTTAAGATGAAGAGAGAATTACTCAAACCACACCAGAATCCCTGAGTTGAGGTACTAACATGGGGCTGGGGTGTAGCTCTGCAGTGCAGAGTGTGTGTGGCCCTGGGTTCAAAATCACAAAAACAAACTTCAAACAGTTACTCTTGAAACAGGTGTATGTGTGTGTGTGTGTGTGTGTGTGTGTGTGTGTGTGTGTTCCTTAAGCTGTTGTTTATTTTTAATTTTACATGATTGAACTACAGCATGCTGTCTGTCAGTCCATCCTTCAATGTGTTTGCATTTGATGTAATTTAATGACCAGGCGATTTTGCAGTCTCGTGACGACTATGCACATGTGATCTTGACAAATGACTAAAAATCAAAACTCTGATCTGACCTCCAATCTGATCTCATTTGTGGGAAATAAAGGTGAAACTGTAGGTTTGTGTTGAAGGCTCAGGCAAGTCCCCCAGAGCCAGTGGGTGAAGGCTCATGCAAAGCAAATCCCTGGAACCACTATGGGGTCCAGAGGGGCACAGCACTACAGTACTGATGACCACCACCCCCTGGGTACCCCAAAACCCTATGCTTTCTTCTCCAGCCTTCACTGTTTCAGAGGTAGGTAACACCTCCTCTACCAGGTGGATTTAATCTTCCTGGGGTACACATTCCTGGGATGTCTATTGTGACCTCATCTTCATGGCCTTGACCTTCAGCAAGGCTGGCTCCCTTTCCACCTGTCCACTTTTCCATGTTCAGGGCCACCTGGTCCATGAATGGGTGAACAGTAGGCTCCTTGCTGTTTGTAACTTCCTTCTGGGGTCATCATTCCGTCTGCAGGCTTCTTGGCAGCTGAGTCTGTTTCCTACCCCCTCAGCCCTCAGCCTCCCTATTTAACGGCAGTCTCTTTTACACCATCTGCAAAACCCTCAGGATCAGCTTCAAGGTTGCTTTTTCAGTCTCATCTAAGCCGCATAGGAGCCCAGCTGTGGGCTCAAGCTGGCCACAAGCCAAGGTTGTCACTTGCTTGGACATAATACCTCCAAGGCAGCAACTAGAGGTGGGCAAACAAAACACAAAAGGACAGTTGCTTCTCCACTCTGGGTGACAAGCAGTGAGTATTTCCAGACAGTGTTCAGACAAGCTCCAGACTCACCTTTACAGAAGATGGAGAGGAAAGTCCATGTGTAAGTGCAGGGCAGGAAGGTCTCCTCAGGACAGAAACTGGCAGGGATCCCTGGAACACCAGGTCCTGCTTCAGGTTATTTCCCAGGAGTTCCTGCTTGACAGCTGGTGCTGACTACCAGGAGGGCACAGCTAAGGTTAGCAAGTGTCTTAGTTAGGGCTTTGTAGCTGTGAAGAGACACCATGACCACAGTGACTCTTATAAAGGAAAACGTTTAATTGGGGCTGGCTTACAGTTCAGAGATTTAGTTCATTATCATCATGGTGGGAAGCATGGTGGAGGGCAGGCAGACATGGTGCTGGTGACGTAGCTGAGAGTTCTACATCTGGTTCAGCAGACAGCAGGAAGGGAATGCCACACCNGGCCTGGCTTGAGCATCTGAAACCTCAAAGCCCACCACCAGTGACACACTTCCTTCAACAAGGCTTCACCTACTCCACCAAGGCCACACCTCCTAATAGTGTCACTCCCTCTGGGCCTATGGGGGCCATTTTCTTTCAAACCACTACAGCAGGCATGCTCAGCAGCAAAGGAGGGGTGATGGTCACAGGCTGCACTTTCTCAGAAGCCAGTGGAATATGGAGACCAGTGCAAGAACTTTGGCTAAGCAGAACATGGGTAGAAATGACATCCATCTTATGTCATTAGCAGTCTGCTTTCCTGTGCCCCACTGAACTCTGAAGAGGTCCCAGATGACATCCTTACTCCCTTCACAAGAGAAAAAGCCTAAGGTAGATTGGCCTAGATTTTTGCTTAGCAGGTGACTCCAGTGCAGCCTTCCATTCACACAGGTCCTGCACAGGACCGTGAAGATCTAGGATTTTATTTGACATCATGAGCTAGGACATTTTAGCCATCCATGTCTCCCTCTGCAAAGATGGTTGACAACAAAACAGGCTCTCTGGATTTCCTGGTTTTGTTGGCTGCAAATCAAAAGAGGGATGTACATATCCACAGCCATTTATGGGGATCCAGTGGGCAGCAAATGTTGTACCAGGTACTGTGCTGGACCCTGGGGATAAAAAAGAAAATGACGACTTTGTCTTCAGGGATACCACTACTGGTGGACCTAGTTCCCAAAGTTACAGAATTATTATTATTGTTATGGTTATTATCTTATGCCTTTGTCCAAGGCTTCCCTCACATCCTTCTCTTCCTGAGAAGAAAAACAATAACATTTGGGAGAACAAGGGGCAGTGAGTACTGAGCCATAGGTCAGGATTGATGAGACCAGAGAAAACCCCACTTTCTTCAGCCAATGTCTCTTTTTAAAACTCACAGGTGACATCACACTAAAAAGTGTGTGAGTCTTCCTCTTTTTAGAAAATGCTGTAATGGGGCTGGGAGCGCTCCTGCTCAGTGGATGATCAACAAGATAATGATTTGAGATCTTGGGAGGAATACTTCATTATAAAGGAAAGGCAATTTTCAGGCTGTAGGACGCAGTCCTCCTAGACCTCGCTGCCTCTGATTCATCGTGTAATTTATTGTTATTTGTTTGGATTCCCTTTGCTGAGTGGTGAGTAAAGGAGGTACTCTCTAATTCTCTTTTTCAATGAATCAATACTGGAAGGGGTAAGTTCCTCTGCGTTCTAACCTATGTGGTCCCCCACAGTGTCCTTTCATTTGAAAGAAGATGAAGAATTATTGAAGAAGGGACACTAAAAAAAAATTCAATGCAAAAAAATGAACAGAACCATTTGTTTCTGCCAGTGGTGCAAGATTTTCTCACGGTTATGTTCTCAAAACACGAATCTGTGATAGTTTAAAAGCTGAATACATAATTTAATACTGCCCAAGGCAGCATTAGCTAAAGCAGATGTTGGTGAAAGATGCATGTTTTTATTGGAGGGTTACACTGCCCTAATTCTGTCCATTGCACCAGGCCTCTCTCTCCACACTTAGCCCACCCCATGTTTCTACAACGATGGACACTAACGATGGGTTTCCTAAAGCAACACTACCTGTTCCTTGTGCAGGAAGCAATGAGGCTGTCTGAGATGGACAGGGTAGTTTCCTTTGAGGGCAGTTTTACAAATTCTACTGTTGAACGGTTATTGGTTGCTCAAATCTTCTAATTGAAAACCTTCAGGGGGTTACTGGTTCCTGACCATACGTGGATCCTCTACTACAGCTGTTCTCAACCTGTAGGTAGTGACCCCATGGGGGGGTCAAATGACCCTTTCACAGGGGTCTCCTAAGACCATCAGAAAACACAGATATTTACCTTACGATTCATAAAGTAGCAAAATTAAAGTTCTGAGATAGCAATGAAGATNATTTTATGGCTGGGGGTCACCTAACATGATGAACTGTTTTAAAGGGTCACAGCATTAGGACAGCTGAGAACCACTGCTCTACAATGCCCCATAAAACGGTTAAACGCCTGTGGTGATGTGTGCTGTGTGACACATTTCCCACAAGGAAGCCAGTTGAGGTTGGGGCTAAAAATGTGATGTTTTTGGAGTGATGGTCCTGAGTTCACTCATTTAACTGGGCTGCACGGACTTTCTCTAAACATTTGCCTCACAGGGTTGTGTGGAAGATCTGAAGCGACAGTGGTGGTAGAATCTCAGACATTGCATCAGGTGTGGCCTAAAGACTAAGTCACAGGAAGCTTTCATCATCATTTAACTTGCATTCAGTGTCTTCAGGCTGAGTCTGTCTCTGTGAACTAGCCATCTCATAGAACAACCTCATGTCTCCAGCACACGACTGTCTGATGTTTGGAAACAGGCACAGGTCTAACCTCTTTCCCATTATCCTTTCTCTGTTTCTTTTGTTGCAATCAGTTTGAAGTACTTTTGCTTGATGCTTCTAGTGTTTTCTGTCATGCGCGTACTTTTGGCACATATTGTCACCCTTGGCCTGAACTTGCCCCCTCACTTCCATCTCCTTTTATATCTGGTTCATTCATCTTAGCCTTCAGTCATCCTTCTGTCTGGAGGCCTTCCTTGGTCCCTGGGGCTGGGCTAACCCATGCTGTCTTATATTCCTGCCCACCCACATTAGTTCTCCAAGCAGGATGTTATTGCTTGTTTATTCTCCACTGTGTCCTAAGCTCCATGGAGGGAGTCATTAAGTTGGTATTGCTTACCGTGAAGTTCTGGTGCCCTCCACAGTGTATACACATACTACTTGCTCAATAAACATTCACCAAATTAAAAAGGCTGATATGGCAATCCATATTGGTCTTGCCCAATGATGGCATCACATCTGCGCTGACCATTTCAAAGCAGCCACACTGTGCATTCGGATCCAATGTTTCAAACACCCAATAATTAGGGGGAAAAAGTGTCTAGAATTCAACAAAATGCCTAGCTTTCCCAAATCTTAATAGAACACACCATGGAGAGCCTTTGACAAAGTTTCTTTGTGTGAGAGCCTGGAACTATAGGGTAAGGAGGAGCATTTTCCACAGGGACAAGGAATACAGGGACCCTTTTATGTTAGTCCTGGAAGAGCTTTCTCCTCTTTTCCACAAGCCAGGGTAAGCTATTTCCATCCCTTGCTCCCTGCTTACCCTCAAAGATCCTGTCTCTTAAGCATAGGCTCAGTTAAAGTCTCTCATTCTGACACTTTCTTTTCTTCCAACCCCCCCGCCGCACATCTTACACACATGCCCACAGTGTATGCAAGGCCTAGTCATATAGAGTTCCGATAAAACTCAGTTAAAAACAAACAAACACATCCAATGCTTTCACTTTGCTATAATTATTTCATATGCTTCTCTTCACAAATTTTATTTTTTAATTAATTTATTCATTATTATTGTGCATGGGGGGTACGCATGTGCCATGGCAGACATGTAGAGGTCAGAGGACAACTCTGTGGAGTCAGCACTCTTCTGTCACCTTTAAGTGGCCTTCAGAGCCTTGCATGGTGAGAGCTTATCCACCGAGTCATTTGGCCAGCAGTGCTCTGCTCCATCTACTAAGTCACCTCCCAGCCTTCTTGTCATACATTTTAAAATAAAGTTTTGGGAGTCTTTTTTTAAATGAGATATCAGGAACCTTAAGTAAAAGAATGATCCTGGCAACTGGAAAATGTAGTTGTCTGTAACCAATGCACAGTGGAGGTCTACAGTGAGGGCTCAGAATGTAACAGGAGATNTCAGCAGGAAGGACTATGTCAGATCAAGGGCAGGGAGCGAGTTTGTTTGTTTGTTTGTCTGTACCCATACACCAGCAGCAGTAGCTGGTGACAATGGGCAGCCAGACTTGGCTGGAGGTGGTGACAGCTGTGGCAGGCGATCATCTCCTCTCTGACCTAAGCACCCGGAAGAGGCAATGCTTCTTCAGGAGGAAGACAAATCAGCCCCTGAAGAAGTTGGCTTTCTGGAAGCTGGAAGGATTATGAAGTGGGGACTGGTAGACTAGCTGATGTCTGCATTGTGGGTGGGTAAAGTGATGCTAGTGTGTGCCCAGAGGCCAGGGAACACTGGTGGGCAGTGTGACCAGCTGCTATACGGCANCATAGTCAGCCAGGCTCTGGGCATGCTGGCATGTCTACGGCAGAGTAAGGGGCCAGAGAAGGACTTGTGAGCACCTGGTTNAAAGCACTTGTAGACTAAGGTGTTCACTCTCTCGTGTGGCTCCTACCTGCTCCATCAGTCTCAATGAAGCCCACCCCTCCAAACTCACCGGAATGTCTTTTGAAGCATTCCATTCCTCTCATGTTTGTGCACAATTTGAGATCTGTAGTAGGTCGTCAATATTTTCTTTTCTTTTTCCTGCAGAAGCCAGGTGTGTGTTAAAGCCAAATGAGACATCTGTCAAAAACAAACAAACAAAACCAAAATCCTGTTGTAATTTAGAAGAACTTCCCTGATTGTCAGGCCTAAGGTAGCATCTCCCTTTCTGTCTGCCTCCTTCATCTGGCACAGATGAACAGTCCTCTGTCCCCAGTGGCTCAGAACAGAGGAGGAATTCCTATCAGGGCCATTGTTCAAGAGCAGTGCACACAGCTGCCATGAAACAACTTTTGCTTCCTGTCCAAGTAGCTGAGAAACTGTCCTTCCTCGGCCGAAAAGCCAGATGAACCCTGTCCTTCGTTAAGAACATGACCNTGACCTTTTCCAGGTGTTTTTATTCTCTAGCATTTGTTAGAGGAAAGTCGGTGCTTACAATACCTGCCATGGATGCTTCTTGCCTGTTGTTTCCAAGCTGCCTGAGGCTTTCTTGTGTGGACAAAAATGCCTGTTTCTGTCATAATGAAGTACCATTATTTATTCACCTAGCACTGCTGAGGAAATTGTTTTAAAGTAAAAACACAAAATGGCTTGTTTCAACCACAAACTTCCCACAAGAACAGAAACCTTTCTTCCTAAGTGGAACCAGGCCCTACTCCATTCTTTACCCAGCAGAAAAAAATTACATGGCTTTTAGCTTTAATGGCCTTTTAGGCTTGTCGCCAAAGAAGTTCCAGAAAGATTTTGCTGGTCCCGATTTGCCCTCTCAGCCCAGTTCTTTTGAAAGCTGGGAGGGAAGAACTGGAGAGTCTCCAAGGCAAGCTCTNTGAAGTGAAGCTGGAGGCCAAGACCTACTCCACAATTGAGAGGCGGAGAGAAGGAGCCCCCACCATCACAATGAATCAGACTGAGCAGGCTTTGGACAGTGGGCACAGTTTAGTTGATGGGCGACTTGTGTACATGTGTTATGAACATCTCAAAGTTCAATACATAGGGCTGGAAGAATGTCTGGCTGCCTGTGTGTGGAGATGTTGCCCAGGGCTTTCTGTCTCTCTTATGCTGGTTCTTCTCTGCTCCTGTCCTCAATAAACAGACATGACCTTGTGTCTCTTAAAGAGCAGAGCTTTGGGGCTACGGATGTAGCTCAGTAAGTAGAATGCTTGCCTAGCATGCATGAAGGCCTGGGTTGCATCCTTAGCTCCACATAAACTGGGCATGATGGCACACGCCTGTGATCTCAGCATTCTGGAAGTGGAGACATGTGGTGATATCTTATTTGTCCTCCCTAATAAAATTTATCTGAGGGTCAGAGGAAAAACGGGGCTGCCAGCCACTAATAGAAAACAATAGCAATGCAAGTTAGCACACGCCCTTAATCCATTTGGTTCTCTGTGACTCCAAGGTCACATGGGGAACTAGCAGTAGGAGGTGGTGGCACACACCTTTAATCCCAGTATCAACCTTAGAGTTCTGAAGATCCATGCAGACAAGATAGGAAGTGATGTAGCTTGGGAAGATGGAAATTTGTTAACAGATAGACAGGTATAAAAGCCAGGTTAGACCGGAAGGCAGTCTCTTTGCTCCACTTCGCTCCTGGGAAGTANAGGCAGCATTGGTGAGTGGTGGCTTGCTCCTAATTCCTCTGATCTCTGTCAGGTTTTCACCCTTATTTCTTGTTCCGNGTGTTTATTAATAAGACTGGTTAGAAGTTCTTCTTACAGAGACAGGAGGATCAAAAAGTGTAAGGCTATCCTTGACTACATAGCAAGTTTGAGGCCCGCCTCAAACTTGAAACCATGTCTCAAAAANAAACAAGAGACCTAAGACATAATCTTAATGTTTTTACATCTCATCACCCAGGCNGGTTTTGTATCTGAAACATGTTTCCAATTCTTCCTAGGAATCTCCAAGCTACAGAAATTTTAGAAGAATCTAAAANTACTTAAGCCAAGAGACACGTGAATATTTGAGATTGACATCCACCATGTTTGGCTGGATGTTTCCGTCCCACTAGCCCAGGAACCCTGATGACAGCCTAAAGCAGAGGAAGGATATTCCTGTAACCACTCACCTTCCAGGGTCACCTTGCCTTGAGCTCCTAAGCTCTGGCATTCTGTTGGACTCTCTCCTCCCTCTATTTAACTCCTACTCNGATTACATTCAGTTCAGTACCAGCTTCAAAGAACCGGGAATTGCCATGAAAGATCTAAGGCTGGGGCACATGGCCAGGAACAGTGCCGTCCTTTGTCTGAAGCCATGAGGGCCTCTTGGAAGGCTCCAGAAAGAGAGTGTCCTCTGAGGAGGGGAGCAGGACCTCCACTGTGGTGAACAAAAACATCAGCAGGAGGCATGGGCTTGGGTTAAGATCTGCAGAAGCTGGGCATGTGTGTTCCAGTTTGAATTGCCCAAACATGTAGAATCCATTTCTCTCTGCTTCCTCTCAGTCAGGTGGGTCCCTGAGGAAAAGGGAGAATGTCTTGTTGATGCTGGTGGCTGTGCCTCAGGCATTGTTTCCCNGCTGGCATAAAGGTTAAATAAGCTTTTGAAGCTGACAGGANTAAATAAAAACAAAAGCTTTAGGAAATGTGGATTTGAGAGACTTTTTNAAAAAGTACTTAAAGGGAGGGGCGTGCTCCCTATTATCAATGAGTATTTTTCTGGGATTTTGAACTGTGTCTAAATGCTCTGGGGGTGCTTATCTTGGAGTTACTAGAATGTTCTGGTCCTACGGAGTGTCTCAGCACCAACCAGCCCTGCTGTCCTCTGGAGAAGTGTTAGCATGAGGATTATCAAAATAAAAGAATATCTGTGAGAACCTGAAACCTGCAAACTCGGGGACAAGCTCATACCTTAGGTCCCATCTGAGCAAATCTGAGCCTGCGTGCAGAATACACTCACAGTTCTACACATCACCAGAGCAGCATTTCTCCTCCTGACCACATCATAGCTGCTGGGATGAAACAGGAAGAGAGAGAGAGCTGGGAAAAGACAACCTTCCAAAATGCCATGGAGCCAAAACCCCCAGCAGCCCAGGCCTTTTGGATACAAGACAAAGCATATAAACCATCTTTACTAGCCACATAAAATAACAATTAGTATAAGATATTAGATGTTTATAAGCCCAGACAATGCTTTTAACAATTTCCAATAGATGGGGNGATCCAGCCACCCAAATGACCTCCTGATCATTACACTCGCTCAGTTTCACCTCCAGGCATTCCATGGTAAGAGTCAGTAGCTCCTCTGTCACACTGGAAACACTAGCTCTGGAGTCTGGTGACGGCTCCCAGAGGGACTTCTCTTTTCTCTCTCCTCATCTTTCTGTGGGTACACAGAAGACAGTGGGAAGCACCCGGAGGGTGTGCTCCATTCCTCCCATGTGGCAGCTATGCCAGAAAGTTCTACTGTAGGCTGGACTTGAGAAAGGGTGGTTCACAGGGAAGAGGCAGAATTTGCCGTACTAGATGTTGGAAGCATGACAAAGCCAGCCTGTTGCAGAGGCCTTCTTCTGGCCTTCCTGGTACATGGGAGCAGCTGGGTCTTCACAGTGCTATCTATGGCTTGGAAAGTTTCATCCAGGAAGAGCAGGAGAGCTGACTGGCTACCTCGAGCCATGGCAGGAAGCTTCAGCACCATTGTCTTACACTTTCTGAGACAAGAAAGGCCACATGTGCTACATCTTACTAAGCAGAATGGGTTGTAAAGAGGTTGGCAGAAATCACATCCTTAGGTCAGCTAGTAGTTAAGCAAGATGCAGGGGATGAGGAAGGTGATGCTACAGGGGTCAGGAATAGGGGACTAAGAGAGATGACTACACGGAGCAAAGTAGCTGCCCTGTGCAGAATGCTACAGGAGCGAGAAAGACGTCTCTATGGGTGGAGAAGGGTGGGTGGAGGTGGCTAAGGAAGCAAGCTTGATGCTACATGAGTAAGGAGAACATTCACATTGGGTTATGACTAAACAGATACTTTGTGTTATGGTAGTGGAAGCCCGTGGTTGTATACATATATATGTATATATTGTAATTTTACATGTTTATGTAAATAAAACCATCACTTTGGCCCCTCTCTGTCTCTGTTTCTGTGTGG
>LZPO01052247.1:1621014-1634738 GCA_001675575.1 Neotoma lepida
AGAAAGAAAGAAAGAAAGAAAGAAAGAAAGAAAGAAAGAAAGAAAGAAAAAAAAAGAAAGTTTCTATTCCATTTATTTATTCCTGGGGGGAGGATGGTTGTGGTGGGGGTGTCTCTACATTACCCAGTTTGGCCTTGAATTCAAGACACTTCTGCTTCAGCCTCCCTAGTGCTGGGATTACAACAAATTTACTGTTCTTTGTTTAATATATTGACCTCATGCTTTCAGCAGCTCTTTGACTTCACCTGCCGAAGATGCCCTCATGTGTATAAAATTATCGGAGCTTTTACATTCTTCTCTTGTTAATGTTCTGTTACCTGGGTTCTGGGAGCTAGCCAAAGAGCCACATAAGAACTGAGGGGTGGATGCTCTCTCTCTCTCTCTTTTTCTCTTTCTCTCCTAGACACACACTCATGGAGACACAGAGATAAGATACGAGACAGGGAAGGCAGAAAAGCCAATGGAGGCTGCATACTGCCTGGGACCTCTAAAGATCTTTGTAGAACCTGCTTAGAACTGGCCAGGAGTAGACAAGAACCCTGGGTGTGTAACCACCAAGCCCAGTCCCTCTGCTGCACATGGTCCTGGTGTGCCATGTCCCTGAAGTTCCTTAGTTGCCTGCTATAAGGCTAAGCACAGGCTAGAGGAGGCATAGAGATGGCTTAGGGGTGGAAACAGAGGCTGGGCCCTCCAGGTACACACAGTCCCGGCCCACCACCCACTGATATAGGCAAACCTCATTTGAAAGCACTGTCTCCCAACTCCATGCAGATGTCCCTCCAGCTGTGGCCATTTGCCTCACTCATTCTTCCCATTATTTCACTCAGAAAGTAAGTGGGCTTTCCCAGATATGTTCTGAGTAGGTCAGGAAAATGTTCCGGATCAGGGAGTGGAGGCCAGGACAGAGACAGCCCAGCTCCTAAGGAGTTCTCTTCTGTGTGGCTTCCCCTCTGCACATCCTTCCTTCTGAAGATCAGCTGGAGATCCTCTGTTAACTAGACCACCTTCAACTGGGTGCTTGTCTCTCCTGCTCGACACCCCACAGAAATCTTACGAATGCAGTTTCAGCTACATTTTCACTACAATNCCATACTGCCTTGCTATGTCACGTGTCTGTAGAACCCAGGCAAGACCTGTGCTGACTTTGTGCCATCCCCTGACTGGCCCTGGGCAGCACTTAGGAACATCACACACTGAAATGGGAACCTGTTGGCTGATGGTGCCTGAGAAGCCTGTGGCCTGTCCTTAGGGTCCTTTCCTGCCTCTCAGTGGCACCGAGTTTGACTCTTGGCTCCTGTGGTCTTACATGTCTGCTCAGTGCTTCCTTGGGCCCTCTTCTCTCAGCAGGTGACCTTGACACACCTGTGCTAGTTAATTTTTGTTAGCTTGACACAAAATAGTCACCTGGGAAAGGGGAACTTCAGTTGAGGAATTGTCTCCATCAGACTGGCCTGTGGCTTGCCAGTGGGGGCATTTTCTTATTTGCTAATTGATGCAGAGGAGCTCAGCCTGCTGTGGGCAAGGCCCTAGACAGTGGCATAAGAAAGGTATCTGAGTTAGCTATAGCAGTAAGTGGCACTCTTCCATGGCCTCTGCTTGAGTTCCTGCCCCGACTTCCTTCAATGATGGACTATGATCTGGAAGTATAAGCCAAACAAACCCTTTCCATCCCAAATTGCCTTGGTCATGGTGTTGATTACCGCAACAGAAAACAAATGAGAACAGCCCCACCCCCTCAGGCCCAGCCACAGAGAAAACTGAAGGCCCTGGGCAGGAAGAAATTTGACCAGTCCCACAAACAGCCTGGAGTTGTCTCCCCTTCTCCTTATTTCCCCAGTGTCAAGAAATCTGCCATAGACAATATGTATGGAGTACTGGAAGCCATCTCCAGATGCCACTTTCCCTTATCCTATGACAAGCCTGGGACATGGGGCCTAGTACGACCTCCATTCACAGAGAAAGAAAGAGAGGTACCAAGAGGCCACAACACTGGCTCAGGACCATGAGTGGCAGAGACAGGAAGAAACCAGCTTAGTCACTGGGTTAAGATTTGGTCCTGGAGCTTTAGCTTAGGCTCACCCCTTCCCACGCTGCCCTGGATCTTGTCCCATTTCACATTTCCAACTTCTGGGTCTCATTTCAAGGATTGATGTCTCTCTCCTCAGCAGCCTCACCCTGATCCATCTCCTTCCCATCAGCAAAGGCCACACCCATCTACTCATGTTTAAACAATCCTGGTTCCCTCTCTCTTTCTTCTTTTTACTCTTTTCTCCTCCGGTTTCATCTTCCTGCTGTCACTGTCACTGAGACCCCATCTCCTCTCCTCATGCTCGCTCAGATCACAATAGTCCACCTTTTCTCCCTCACCCTACAACATGATCTCCATTGGGCAGTTTCAGTCTTTAGCTTTGTATACCGTTGGCCTTAAACAGATGCTTGTGCAAAATAAACAAAGAGATATACAAATAAACAAGTATATACAATCTTACAGGGGAAATCTTATGTCCCACCAATACTGCTTGCTTCTCTCAGAGAGCCTACAAGACCTCACATTGTCACATCCTGCTCTGTCAAGGTCCTGAGACCTGTGTTGGGGTCTCATGCCCCACAGCTCCAAACTAGTTGTTTCCTGGGGTCTGTGACACTCGGGCATATCATGGTTGGAGGACCACTGCCCCATGTATACCAGATAATCGATCTCCTTACAAGCTATTAGCCTTCAAATTATACCTAGGGCTTGTGCCTTTGAAAACAGCCACACATACAAAGGAAAAGTAAGTGTTATCTTTGGCATGAGATGGTGCTTAGGCCTTCACCTGTCTTTGCTGGCTGTGCGATAATTCCCCTTTTCATCCAGGCTGTTGTTAAAGTCGACCAACAGAACAATAGCAGGAGCCACGGAGGCGGAAGCCACAGATGCGTGCTCTGATGAGCTTCTGCTGACATCTCGGAGAGCGATGAGCTGCTTCTTCCACTCCTACTTTTTGGAACAAGGAAACCTTATTTAGCAGGCAGAACTGTTTCTCAGAGAAATGTGGATGAGTGCATGCTTCCCCCCTTCTGTGAAAATGCTCAGTGTTTCACATTCCGGGTAATTAATAACTCCAGTACTTTCTGTTTATGTGCCAGTGTGGCATTTACACAGCCCTGCATGTTCTTTAGCACATTTGACTTGAACAACATGACAGAAGTGGGCAGGATATTCAATGCATCACTCCTTCCACTGGTACCTCATGGGAGCCCAGTGCCAGGCTGGGTGCCATGGGAACACAGAAGAGAGTTTGGCAAGGATGCTGCTGCTCTGGGGTCCCTCCTGGGCTTCTGGAGGAGATAAACCCATGGAACAAGCTACAGAGCACCAAGTGATGTGACATAAGCTTACAAAGTCCTTGAAGCCAAGAACTACAATCATCATTTACAGCCCGTGTGCCAAATAGAAGGACTGACAGGATTCCAGGGACACAAAACATTAGACAGCAAGGTCAGACGAGTACACTGGAAATTGAGAGCAGAGTTAGGGATTGGAAGGTCATATCTAGATTATTCCAGAACACCAGGGTCCCTTGAAGGTGGACACATTTGGACCAAATCTCATTTGCCAGTAGGACTTCATATGATCTCTTTGAAAAGTGTGATGAGTCAAGTGTAAATTCTTGGCATCCTTGGAGAGTTTAGTGAAGTCATGAGAACATCAGTCTATACAGACGACACTTGACAAAAAGCTTTCTCTACCTCAAAGGCTCAGTTTCATTCCATATTAATTTCAAGGCTGTGTCTTCTTACTTATTTTCACTTGGCCTGTTTTGTACTATAGTTTGGGTGCTGAATGTCCCCCTAAAGATCCTTCTGTTGAAGGCTTGTTCCCCAGGATGGCAATACAGAGAGATGGTAGAACATTTGAGAGGTAGTGCCTACTGGAAGTCTTTAGGTCACAGAAGGTATGCCATTGGAGGTGACTGTAGTATCTGGCCCATTATCTTTCTCTCTTCCATTTGTGGACTCAATAGGTGACACCTCATCAGAATCCCAAAGCAATGGGCTGACTCAGTCTGAGCTAGAACTTCTAAAACTGTGAGCTAAATAACCTTTCCTCTTTGTAAGGTAATTGTCAAAGGTCTTACTTTACAGTGACAGAATGTTTGCACATTTGATTAAAATAAAGCAATACAGTCTCATTATAAATAATTTGGAGGCTGATGAGATGACTTAGTGGTAGAAAGCACTTGCCAGGCAAGCCTAACAACTGGGTTTTATCCCTGGAACCCAGGACAGAGAGGACCAACTCACAAAAGTTGTCCTCTGACNTCTACACATGCATGGCAGGNACACACACACACACACACACACACACACACACACACACAAAATAATAAATACGACAAAATTTTTAAATAGATAAATAAAAATGAGGAAGATAGAAAATGTCGAAGAAAATCAGCTATAACTCCATTATCTGCTGGCAGCCATGATTGCTAGTTGGGCACATTTCCTTATAGACTTTGCATATCTGTGTGTTTTTTAACATCAACAAATGAATATTAATACACAGTTTGGAGTCCTTTTCCACTGTCATTAAAACATTCAAAGAGGAAATAAAAAGGTTTTTTTGCTTGTTTGTTTGTTTGACTCAGTGATGGAGTACTTGCTTAACATGCAAGAGGCCCTGGGTTTCTACAGCTGTGGGATGGTCTTTCTGTATGCTGTGAATGTGTGTGGCTACCATTGGTTAATAAAGAAGCTGCTATAGCCTATGACAAGGCAGAATAGAGCCAGACAGAGAATCCAAGCAGAGAGACAAGGAGAAGAAAGGCAGAGTCAGAGCAGACACTACCAGCAGTCCAAGGAACAAGATGCCAGCAGACTGGTAAGGCCACAGCCATGTGGCAAAATATAGATTAATAGAAATGGGTTAATTTAAGATGTAATAGCTAGTTAGCAATAAGCCTGAGCCATAAACCAAACAGTTGGTAATTAATATAAGCCACTGTGTGTTTATTTGGGACTGAGTGGCTGCTGGACATAGGTAAACTTCTGTCTACATTCTACCCCCAGTATTGAAAAAGAGAAAAGAGAACAAAACAAAAATAAAACAAAAAATAAGTTTAAAATGGCACTGTTGGATTGTGCTATAGCTCAACTTTCCATCGTGTTTGACATTTGGATTGTTCAAATCTTAGGTAAACCTAATTAAAGTTGAAAGGAGGACTAGAAAATACTGACCACGTGTTGGGTTGTATTAGGGTAGATTCCTCGGAAGGGAATTGTGTGATCAGTGAAAATGGCATCAAAGGTCCTGGATTTGCGTGAATTAGTTGTTTTCTAGGTTGTCCTCTCCAGGTTGACAATACTACAGCCAAGGTCTTCTAGTTACATCCACTGCAGGACACACTCTCCCAAAGCTAAGGGATTGGAAGTGATAGCCATCCTGCTGTCCCTGACAGTTTTGTGAGTGAGGGCTTAGCTGGCCGGTTCTTCTTCCCTGAGAAGGTATGGAGTAAGGTTTTGTGGTAATGTTAAGGCAGCGGCTGATGAGAGAGCCCAAGTTTATGTCCCATATGCTCAGCACAGAGTGTCCTGGAAGGCTAAACCCAGCATACACTCTGGCTTTCCCATATGCTTTCTGGAGTTCTTCCCTGGGTCTCTATCCCAGGATGGTCAAATTTCTCACAGAGAAGTCCATGCTACCACAAGTGAGCCATGGGTTGCAAAGGCAGGGTGGAAACTTCCAGTCTCATAAGGGCAAGTATACCTTCCCCCACACTCTGTGCAGACACATAGCCCACCCAAGTTCAAGGGGGAGGGGCTGAGACTATTTCTTGATGGAAAGAGTGTCAAACAGTTTGTGGCCCCCTATTGTCATTGAATATTATAAAAAACACTTATTCCCTAACTAATTTGAAGCTGAGATATGGTAAGTCAGTGTACTAATCCCAGACTTAACCTTTCTCATAATCTTTTAATCATTTGAACACACCACCCCAACCCCGACTCTGAGTCCTGATCTTTGTTAGTCACCCAGATCTGCCCCTTACCACTGAGATGCTGCATAGGCCTTTCCAATTGGAGTCCCTCTTCCTCTTTGGAGTCATGGCCATTCTGCAAGCCTGTGAGGGCTTCTCAGATATTCCAGTGAGGGGCAGAATCTAAGGTATTTCTTGAACACCAGGCCTGACTGTGCCTCTCAGCACACACTTTTCCTCATCCTCTTCAACTTCCGTAAGCCAGGGTTCACATATCAAGGAAAGGCTGGGCTCTAGGTTGCTGGAGCCATGAGACANCTTCAACCAAGCAAAAAGCCAGGCATCTTCTGTGCACTATTCAATGCCAGTTTAAAGCCATGAGTCCCTGGCACCTCTGCTCAAGGGCAAAAGGATGCTGCATGTGTGTGGGCAGCATGCCACGATACGTGGGAATGAGAACAGGCAGCCAGGGGCTCATGTGTGTCCTGCCGTGTTTGTTAAACAAACTGTTCCCAGCGTGGAAACAGCTGTCAATCCTGCTCTTACAAGCCTGTGGTAACGGGAGACATGCGGTCTTTCATCCATCTTTGAGAAGCATTACCTTTCTGACCTTCAGTTTTTTAAAGGCACAGTCCACCACCACCACCACCACCACCACCATCACCACCACCACCACCATCACCACCACCACCACCCCAAATACAGAGAAAGAGAAGGTTCTGGCATTGATATATGGCTCATTCCTCATACAGAAATAAATGTTATTCCTTGAAAGGGGAGCTGTACATGGTGACTAGAAGAGTACGTTCAGGTGCTGAGAGCTAGCTTCCTCCTTTGTCTAAAGGTGACACCCTGTCCTGTCACCATCAGCACGAGTGACTCTCCCTTTGAGTGGAGAAGGATTATACATCTAGCCACATGTTCCCCTCCTGATTCCAGCCTCTCAAAGCCTAGAGGTTTTTCAAGGCCAGTAGCTTACACCTTAGACTACAGGAAGATGAAGCCACAGGCTCATCAGTCCTGGGTAGGTACCTCAACGTGTTCTAGGCAGATGATGGGCTAGGATGGATGACAGGCACATATCAGATGTGACAGAGAGGCAGAGAGCAGATGACAGGAACTCAGAGGCCAGGGCCCCTTCAACACCCCCAAACAATGTAACCTAGGTTTTGAAAATATTCATTTCTACACCTGCCACTGGTGATAAAATGCATGCCTTGTTTAATCCAAGGGAATGGGAGACTGTGAGACACATGAGCAATGTCTTCTTGCTGCAGAGGCTTCTTGGGATTTCTCTAGTATGCCTCATGTCAAATGGCATGCAAGGGTCCTATGTATGTAGAGCATCTGGGAGGTACTCAGCACAGTATAGACAGACCTCTGTGTGTGTGTGTGTGTGTGTGTGTGTGTGTGTGTGTGTGTGGTTTGCATGTGTGTGGGTACACACACAGAGATGAGAGAGGACACTGAGTTTTCTCTTCCATCACTCCCCACCTTATTCTCTTGAGACAAGGTCTCTCACTGGACCTGGAGTTTGTTGGCCTTCTGATAGGTTAGCAGTCAGTGAGAGACAGCAATCTTCTTGTGTCTGCCTTTCCCCCAACACTTCCCCCCAACCCAAGCCCTGGTGCTACAGGCATATGCACCCACATCCCATTTTTTGTGTGGGTTCTGGGAGTCCAATCTGGTCCTCATTCTTGCACAAGCATTTTTACTCATCAAGCCATCTCCCCAGCCCCCGAGACTTTTAAATCCCATCCTTTTGCACTGAAGTACTAGGGAATTTTTAAAGGACGCTATTGAGTAGGAATCAATTTTGTAAATTTCTCCTAAGGCTTGGATGCTAGTTTTAACCTACAATCAAAACCATTTTTATGTCTCTCTGCACAGAATGAAGATGGAGGGAGGCTTTTTACCCTTCAAGTTGCTGCAAAGACAGGTGCACATCCCAGGTGACTTGCAGGTACACATGGGTGCACTTGCCAGGTGCTGGGCAGCATCAAGGCCTTTCCAAGCTATTGCCTTTGGCTCGTTTATGCTGTCAATATCCCTGAACTTCATGTCACTGAGAATAGTTACCTAAGAATGGGCTTAGGAAGGCCCTTCATTTAACTTATGGTCCATGATCCCAGCATGAGGAACTCTTTGTTCATGAGCACTAATGCAGAAGCATCATACTACTTGCATGCCTTGTGAACTGGGCCTTCTTGTCACATCCCCAGGACATACTGTCCTCCCTGAACAGAAGACTGTGCCCAACCCTTCATCTAGCCACTGCACTCCTGGAGTCTGTAGTGAGGGTTTAACCCTCACTGGGTTCTAGAGCCTGAGTTCTAGCATCTACAGTCCCAGATTCATAGGACTGTAGCGTGTGTGAGTGGGTATGTGTCCTGAGCTGGTACAACTCCTCTATGGGTCTCTCAGGTTCCCCATGGCTAGAGCTACCTACACAAGACACCTACTGTTGTGAATGGTCTTTCAAACTCTTCCTAAGTCATGCAGAAGTACCAAGTCTGGCATTCTGCATGTGTTGCTCTCAGAGTCGGGAAGAAGGAGTCTCCCTCTTAAATAGATCCCTGATAAAACACCTGCTTCCCCTTAACACACTGGCCTCACAAACCTGAGTCTTAAGTCAGATCCTTCCAAGTCAAGTGATTCTGGCACAGGTGATTTATGAGTGACTTACAAAGGGGACCTGAGGTGGGGTAGGGACAGCAAAAGGGAAGAAGCCAACGCAGAGTAAAATCCCAGCTTCAGCTTCTTCCCCCATGGTGGTGGTGGTGANGCCATTCTGGAGCATGAATACCCACCTCTTCAGCATGAGGCTAGCAGTGGGATTCCTTCTCCTAAGCCCCATCACAGCTCTGAGAAATGTGGTGTCCCAGCCCCTTGGGCCCAAGACCTGGGGCCTTCAGACATGGCTTTGCAGGACCTCAGGTGCAGGAGTGGGCAGGAGTCACAGGACCAAGGAACAGGGTGTCCAGGGGGCACTCCTCTGCTGCCTATGGGGACAAGGAGACAGTGAGCCCTGGGAGTCAAAACTGGTTTGCATTATTACTTCAGGCTCTACATCAGCCCCTTCTCTTCCTTCNCCTTCCCCNTTTCCTCCCACTTCTTTCTGTCTGGTTTGTCTGTCTGTCTCCTGCCTCAGCCTCCTGAGTGCTGGGACTGTGCCACCATGTCACTCACTAGCAAATGCTGGCTGCTGTGTTCAACAAGGCCCTGGCTTCTGCTTTCCCGTGTATCTTAGATAATGTTAGTCAGTACAATGACCACAGTGTCGCTGAGAGAGAGGGCTCCACGGTCCTGTGCTGAGAGAACTTCTGCTGGTGCCCACCAGGCCTCGCTTGAGCAAACATCATCACACTGAACAGGGAAGGGACATTCAGTTGCCTTTTCACCTCATTGAGAAGATGGACAGAGATCTTCCTAAGAAGCAAGCCTCAGACAGCTGGGAAATTGGTGGAGTAGAAGGCAGCCAGACCCCGGGGATGAGAGCATGCCTCCCTCCTTCCCAGTGTGCTGATTTCCAGGAATGATTACGTTTTAGAAAAGCATTTAGCGCTATACTCACAGACACTGTGATCAAAATATGTAAGAAGGACATGCTGTTACCACCTCATTCTTCACTGTCCCCAGTGTGTAGAAGTGAAAACAGTTTTCTCCAGGGGCAGAGGAGAGGGCTAACAAAAAGAGGTACTTGACAAATGAGGCCACTAACTGATTTCATAAGTGTTCATAGCCTCGGTGGAACTTTGGAAGACAGAGGGACCTCTGACATGGAACGAGGTTTGTAGGGGGTGGGAACATAAAAGACACCCTAAAGCTCAAAAGGGAGAAAGGCTAGCTGGGGAGGGAAGAGAGACATAAAAAGGTATTATTCCCACAACCGCACATTGCAGAACTCAAGCCAGTCCTCCCACTCAGGGAAGAACAAAGCTCTTGTATTTTAGCCCACTGACGAACATGAGAAGGGGATGTTGGCAGAACTTCTTCATACTAAAGAGCAATTAAGTTATTAGGAGATTTCAGAGAAGTTTCCACAGCGCAGAGCCTTCCTCCCCCGTTAACNTGCCTCTGAGCCCTGTATGGAGCTGGAAGACAGAAACACGCGGGTGCACATCTCTTTGCCACGTTTGCTCATCCAGTCACTGAGTATTTATCAAGCCACCTCTGGATGCGAGTCAGGCAAAGCGGTCTTATGGATCCTGAAGAAGAAAGAATCTGTGTGTTTGTTTTTCACTGCTGTAGCAAAGTACCTGAGGTTACAAGAGAAGAGAAAGGGTTATGGGGTTCATGGTTTCAAGTCTGTAGTTGACTGGTTCCGTTGCATTCAGGCCTGTGGTCAAGCAGAAGTATTATAGTGGAAGAGCATGGTGGGGAAATCTGTTCACATCGTAAAAGGAGAGGANGGGAGAGGGAAGAAGAGGAGGAGGAAAAGGAGGAGGAGGAGGAAGAGAGAAAGCTGGGACAAGCTTCCTCTTCCTTTTATATACCTACTTCCTACAGCCCTCAAGGGTATATGCCTACTTCCTCCAAGCAAGCCCTACTTCCTATTCTATCACCATATTATGAACACATTTGTTGGTAGGTCAGAGACCTCATGACAACCTAAGAATCTAAGACCCGGAATTAGGATTCCCTAGACAGGAGTCACCAATTTGATAAGAACATGTTTTATTTATTTATTGTTGTTGTTGTTGTTGTTTTTAATGTGCCACTAAAACACTGACTCCTGGGTCTCTGCTTCCTCTTCTCAGATGTGATCTGCTCCACTTGGCAGTGTCTGCATAAGTGCTGAAGTCCTTTAAAAGGTCAACTGCCATTTTCTCATCAAGTTCCAGGACAAAGATGGGATGGGCACCCCTACTTTGCTTAGCCTAGAGGGATGGGCACCCCCTACTTTGCTTAGCCCAGAGGGATGGACACACCCCTTACTTTGCTCAGCCCAGAGGGATGGACACACCCCTTACTTTGCTCAGCCCAGAGGGATGGACACACCCCTNTACTTTGCTCAGCCCAGAGGGATGGACACACCCCTTACTTTGCTCAGCCCAGAGGGATGGACACACCCCTTACTTTGCTCAGCCCAGAGGGATGGGCACACCCCTTACTTTGCTCAGCCCAGAGCCAGGTGCACTCGTTCTCCTAGCCCCGCCTCATTCCTACAGGTGCCCCAGCCTGGCCAATAAGTTATGCAGCCTCCTGCCCACTGGGTCATCTACAAAAGATGAAGATGTGAATAGGCCATGGGAGTCCTGATGGATGCCTTGTTCAGGTGAAGTAAACTTCCGCTTTTACTAGCTGTGCCTGGAAGTTTCTCTGCCTCACAGTGCTAGCTCTCTCCAAGGTTGTAGCTAACTTTGTGAAACTTGTGCATGTGCACAGGAGTAAGTATGGTGGCATAGTCACTATGTGGTTTCTCAGAGAGAAAGAAAAAAAAGCAGCTTGTGGTGCTCTGTCGTAAATGCAGAACCTGGGCATGTGAGGAGATTCTGTGTGTCCCCCCACAGACACAGGAAGGAAGTGTGTGGTAGTTGAAAGAAAATGGTCCCCAAAGGGAGTGGCACTATGAGGAGGTGTGGCTTGTTGGAGTAGGTATGGTCTTGTTGGAAGAAGTATCCCGCCATTCCTGTGGCGTGGCTTTTGAGATCTCACACATGCTCAAGATACCCTCTAGTGTCTCAGTTCACTTCCAGTTGCCTTTGGATCAAGGACTCTCAGCTCCAGCACCATGTCTGCCTGTATGCTGCCTTGCTTCCTGCCATGACAATAATGGACTGAATCTCTGAACTGTAAGGGAGCCACCCCAATTAAATGTTTTCCTTTATAAGAGTTGCTGTAGTCATGGTGTCTCTTCACAGCAATAGAAAACCCAAGACAAAGTGCTATGCCTTAAGGCAACATTGAAATGGCTGTTGCAGTAGGCCAAGAGCTGGACAGGACAATTGTCACATGGCTTATCCCTAAACCTAAGGGTGAAAACAATGCCCCAGAAGATCCGTTGCAGGGGTGTGACAGCTACAATTCAATTGCTACAGCATTCTATTTAATCTTTTTGTTTTTCAGGAATAAAAGGTGTTCCAATCAAACGTGAAGTACCCATTTTGGGAAAACTCATAGACATTCCAGGAATCCCTGTGACACTGACAACTTCTGTTTTTCCCATAGGTGGAGAGACTGAGTCACTGAGGGTAAGCACAGGGTCAATAAGCTTTAAGAACTCTCCAACTCAGAGTCTTCATGCTACCCTCTCCTCAGCTCCTAGTGCTGCAGGATAGGGATGTGGGCTGGTCACAGATGGACTCTCTTCTGTTGATCATAGCTAGGACACTGTGTTAAAGGTCACCTGCCAGGTTGCCTGAAGGGTCACATACCTGTCTGGTAGTTGTCTGGCCACCATCTGAATGACTAGGATAGCTGGCCATGTGTTCCTCATCTCCTAGTAGACTGGCATGGATCCCTTTACATGTGGGTGGCTTGGTTGCAGGGGCAGCAGGATAGGCAGCTGCCCTGTGTGAGTGCTTCTCAAGCCCTCACTTGTGGGTTTGCTAATGTCCCAGTACTCAAAAGGAGGCCTGAGGTCAGCATGGCAGGGAACTATCAGAGGGGGTAGATAGAGAAGGTCAAATAAATTATGGTTGTTACTGTACTCTGCCACAACAAGCACCTTGCTCAAGGCACACAATCAATGCATGGCAGACCCTCTGCAGTCCTTAGGGCTGACAGGCCTGTGGCAAGCACTGCCTTGCATGCCCCTAATGTGTTCCAGACACACAAATCCCTCCCTGTATGGCCTTGGAAACCACCTGGTCCTCATCAGACCCCTGAGTTCTTCTAGTCCCAGGAGCCTCCTGTCTCAGCAGCTAGATAGAAATAAACGAGTCAATGTATTTGTACAACCTTTGGGGAAACAATGTAAATGTCTTAGAAACCAAATTGACTTACAAAAAAAAGTCCACGCATGTGTGGTTCCTGAATGATTCTATGCCAGCATTTCTGTGTGGTGAAGTCACAGCTGGTAGACCTCTGTCCTCGTGGCCCAGTTATGCAATGATTTGCAGGGTGTTGCTTGGTTTGGCTTCCCAAAAAGCACCAAGGAACCCCTTGGGGGTGCCCAGGTCTCAGCAAATGAGCTTTTGTCATGTCTACATGATAGGATCAGCTCACCCATCTTGCATCACATACCTGGAAAGGGGCAAAAATAGATTTTCCAAGTCAGAGAGGGCGGGGAGTGGGGGAAATGTGTTCTTTGTTATGGCAATTAGTCACGCTCCGGAATATCCTGGGGAAAGTCTGCTCTCTAGTTACTGACACAGTAAAGCGGAGGGGGTTACAAAGAAACCAGTGGGTTCCATTCATTAACCTCTCCATTATTTTTCTTTCCTTATGCATTTTTCTGACAGACATAAGATCACAAAGTCAAGCCCTGTTAGAGCTGTTGGCATCCCTACATTCACAGAGCATGAGCCTCCTGCTTTCTAGACACCAGAGGATGCTGGGCCCTCAACCATGTGTGCACAGTGTACTGTGCGGAGGAGGGGATGGGAGGTTTGTGTGTCTTATTAAGACGATCTCTCCTTCATGTCCTACTAGCTTCCTAAGCTGTTCACGGCCTCCTGCAGGAAGCCTTACTGGATGGATTTCTCCTTCTGCGTTCATGTGTAGCCTTTCAAGCACCTCTAGTAGATCTGAGGTATTCTGCCCGGATCTCCACTTTAAACATTTTCTAATTAAGTGTGTGTGTGTGTGTGTGTGTGTGTG
>LZPO01052247.1:1688635-1698836 GCA_001675575.1 Neotoma lepida
AAAAAGAAAAAGAAGTAAGCCCTATTCCCACACATGATTATCCCTCTATGTTTTCTTTCTATTTCTTTAGATTTTTTTTTTACTTTATTTTAATTCATTTCTTAGTTTCATTCTGCTCTCAGTTGGTGCATTGTGCCTTTCCCCCACCTCCCATGGCTGGGCCCCCCTGTGACTCTCACAGAGCACCATTTACCTCTCTGCCTAGCACTTTGCACAATGGCCAAGTTTNCCAGCTCTTCAAGTCTCTCCTAAAGATTTGTGTCCTGTTACACTGTGAAGTCCCGTGAAGGTAAGTGTTCTGTCTCTTCCCACAGTTGTATTCCAGCATGNATCCAAGGCACCTGCCTCTGCACCTGCGCTCCCACTCAGACACCTGAGGACTTCTGTTTCCACCAGCCCTTGCTGCAGCTGTTTAGCTCAGCTAGGACACACATAGACATAAGTGTATACACTCACCCATGTGTGAGCTAACATATAGTGTGCATATAGACACAAACGTATGCAGGCATATGCTTGAATAAACATACTGCAGGCATATAGCAGTAAGCATATAAGTGTGCATATACACACACATGTGTATATACTTTTATCGTTGTACAGTGGCAACCTAGACACCCCTCTGTGAGTTTGCATCCAGGCAGGGCTCTGCTGTGGTCACTGGCCATCTTGTTCTCTGACCTGCAGTAGGTTTCTAGGCAATCCTCCTGGGCTTATCAGNCACCAAGCACAATATTTAAAAGAAAGGTAGAGACAAGCAGATTCCTGGGGATCACTGGCTAACCAGCCTTGCCTAGTTGGCTAGTTTTAGGCCAATGAGAGACCTTGCCTTAAAATACTGGTCAATCACACGCCAGGGCAGGCCCCAGTCTTGAGTGTAATTGAACAACACAAACTGGACTCTATGGGAAAAAGAAAGAAGAAAACTCAAAGTTGGGTGGGTATGGAAGTGAGGGTAAATATGGGAGGAGTTGAGGGATGGATATGATAAAAATTCATTGTGTGACATTTTCAAAGAATTAAGAAAAATATTATTTTAAAAAATAAAAAAAGGTGTATGCCACCTGAGGAATTACATCCAAGGTTGTCCTCTGACCTCACCATGCATGAATATACACTTGCACCTGCACCTGCATACTCATGTCGACCTAGACATACATGAGCATATACATACAGGACCACAGACATACAGAAAGAAATGTACTGATTCTGTCCAAAGTTATCCAACTCAACAAATCCTCCCCAACGTTAGNTATTTAAATTGTGGCACTAAACTCTTTACTCATTTTGTGGTGAGCAGTGGGCCGCATTGCTTCAGTGTGCTGCTCTCCCTGGAACATCAGTGAAGCTAAATGTCTCTTCATTGGGTTACGGCCCATTTGGAATCTGTCTCTTGATTTTCTGTTCATCCTTTCTTCCCTTCCTCTATTGACCATTCCCTGTTTTTCTCTCACATCCAGTGAAGATGTGCTGAGCCTCCANGTGTCTGACCCTGACCCTGAGTGTGGGGAATGCGGATCAGGAAGAGATAGAGGGGAACTCACACCACACCTGGAGCCCAAGCATTACCTGGCAGCCAGTGACCATTGCTGCGAGGAAGTATGCACTGTTTCTTTTAATTGTGATAAAAGTTATCATCTTAACCATTTTGTATGTGTGTNGTGCTTGAGATGGACTCCATGGCCTTGTGCATGCCAGGCAAGTGCTACTGCTGAGCTACAGCCCCCATCCTAACGATTTCTCAAGGTCTACTTCAGCAGCATATCCACATTGCTGTGTAACCTGTGCCCAGAACTGTTTCATCTTGTAAAATTGAACTTCTGTCCCCATGGCAACAAAGCTTTCTGTGTCACTTTCCTCAGATGCTGCTGACCAGACTTCTGCTGCCCATCCCTGAGGAGTTGGCTACTCTGGGACCCGCTACATGGAGAATCACACAGAGATCTTCTCTCTTTGTAGTTTACTTCACTTAACATGGTGTTCTCAAAATTCTTTCATATTAGAGGAGGTGTCAGCATGCCCTTCCTTGTTGGGACTGAGTAATATTCCTTCATATTGCAGACCATGTTTTGTTCACCTGTTTACCTGTCAAAACTTTGTGACTTTTTCTTACCTTCTGGTTATTGTAGACAAAACTACCATGCCAATGGTTTCACCAGCATCTTCTGGGTATATATCCAAAAGGCTATCTTGGAATAGGCAAACTTACAGAATCATGTGGCAGTTTTATTTTTAACTTTTGGGAGACACATCATGCTGTTTTCTGTAGCAGCTGCACCAGTTTCCATTCCCACAAATTCTGCACAAGGAAGTAAAGACACTTGCTGCCAAGCCTGAGAACCTGAGTTCAATCCCCAAGGCCTACTTGGTGGAAGAAGAGAGCTGACTCCAAGAAGTTGTCCTCTGACCTCCACACATGCACCATATGCATGCTTGTGAGTGAGAAGGTCTGTGTGCACACGCACATGCATACGAAGGAACCTTCACCCTCACACACAAGTATACATGCACACAAATGAAGACACACATACAGACTCACACACTAAATGAATCACTCTCAATCAATGAAGTAAATATCTGTGATATGAACCCATCAATGGGATTGGCCAACTTCACTATGGATGGGAAGGCTGGATGGGTCCCTGATCCACCCTGTCCTGCATCTGTGCTGAGATCCTGAGGTGTGGGGCCCTGAAGGGGTCTGACAAGCAAGGCTGAAGTGAGTCTGGAAAGAAAAGCATTTTCTATCCCTTCCAGCTCTCGAAGCCTTGCTCTGAATGTTGTGTCAGCAAATATGTACCCAGAAATTTAGCAACNCATTAAGAAAGGATTGGGTGTAAATTGTTNGGAATGGCTGTCTAGGCAGTGCAAATCTACAGTCACCTCTGTGCTTTGGGTCTGGAAGTCTGGGGATGTATTTCCTGGGACCAGCCTATCCTCATCCAAGAGTAGGTACATGTATGAGAATCTGCAGAATTAAGACACATGGGAGTTAGAAGCNTTCTTCCTTTTTTGTTTTGCTTTATTTTGTATTTTGAGTCAGAGTTTCATGTAGATCAGGCTACCAGTCTGTGCTGAACTCACTNTGTAGCTAAGGCTAACCGTGAACTCCCAATCATCCTGACTCCGCCTCTGAAGTGCTGGGATTAGAGCTGTGTGACAGCATGTCTGGCTCTGTGGGAGGCTTTCTCAGACATCTCTTTCTTTTCCTTCTTGCTGACAATTCTTACATCACTGCTTTCAGAATTTCCTCCCCCGCTTTTAGATTCTCAGCAGTCTTTGCAGGGTCCACTTCTTCCACAGAGGCCATGCTGACCTTTGGCCTCCCTTGTAGGATGCCAGCTCAGCATCCACTAAGCTCTTCCGATGTGGGCCNTCTGTGAGCATCAAACCTCCCAGCAGATGGGGCCTTAATGTGGTCAGCTGTACCCTGTTCAGTGCTCTGTCAGAGCTGCCATAGTGCTAACACCAAGTAAATGCTCAGCTAAACTCAGGTAAGAGCAAAAGAAATGGAAAATAGTTTCACTCTTCCCTAACTGGTTCCCTCTTTGTGTTCAGTGAGGCCAGAAGGCTGCTGAAGGGTTTGGATGGAGGACAGACAGTTGTCCAGGTTTATAGTAAGATTCAAGTTCAGATTATTGTGATGTCCTTGCTCAGCTTGATTTAGCTCTAAGATACTTGTTTCCACTTGGAGGTTGGAAGAACTATATAGTCAAACTCCTGTGGTATTTTCTCTTTTAAAAGACAGATGGAGGCTGGGGGTCTGACTCAGCTGGTAGACTGTTTGCACAGGACTCTGGGTTCATTCCCCAGTGTCATGGAAGCTGAATGCTGTGACTCACAACTGTAATCCCAGCTTTTAGGTGGCGAGGATGAGGAGGATCTGAAGGTGATTCTCGGNTATATATAGCAAATTTTAGATCANCCTGGGATGTATAAGGCAAAGTCGGGCAGCACCAACAGGAAGGCTTCGAACAGCATAGTTGTTACAAAATGTTAAACTAGGGGCTGGAGAGACCACTCAGTGATTAAGAGCACTGGCTGTTCTTCCAGAAGACTGGGGCCCCATTGCCAGCACCCACATGGCAGCTCACAAGTGTCTGTAACTCTAGTTCCAGAGGATCTGATGCCCTCTTCTGGCCTCTGCAGGTAACAGGCAAGCAAGTGGTAGACTACCTGCAGGCAAAACTCCCATGTATGTAAACATAAATTAAATAGAAACTTTAAAACATGAAACTAATTTGAAACAGCTTCATTGAGATATAATTTTCACAATGTACATATATATGCAATGTAAATATAATATAACCCCACACTCAGAGCAAGACTTAGAACATTGCAGCATCCCAGAGGTGCTGGACTTAGATTCCAGCACTCGACCCAGATGCAGAAGCCCTTTGGCCACAGAGACACTCTATGTACATCCCAAGCTTGTTTTCCCAGCTGCAGCCATCTCCAGCCTTCTCAGCTCCCTGTGGTCATGCTGTGCTGGACACACTAGGTGCTGCCCAGATCCTCTTCTGGAAGGAAGCACTAGCTAGTGAAATATCAGACACATCTCCAAGGACTGCACCTTTAGAGACCTGGGTCTCTTTCCAGAGAGCTTCACAGCCAAGGAAGGTCAGTGTCAGATATGAAGGTTAGGTTATTTTGGTCCAACTCAGAGCAACTCTGAAAGGTCATTGGAGCCCAGAGCTGCTATGGGTGAGCCAGGCTGTCCCTGACCAACATCAAGGCCAACTTCGACCTCTCCATTACCCTCCTCTCCTCATTCTTACCACAGGCTGGTCCCATTGCCTCCCTGATAAACATCCTGCAACCTGGGCCTCCACCTCAGGCTACCCATTGGGTGTGACCTACCATTGGGTTGACTCTCTTCAGCTCTGTGGTATTCATTTCCCCTAGATAGATGGCTCTGAGCCCTCTAGGTCCAAGTGAGGCACCAGGTGCTCCCAAGTGTAAACAGAGCAGCCATTACTTTCCATACATTCCCAGATTCTGTGCTTACAAAGCTCTTCTGTGTTTAAAGTCTCATCTGCTCACATGTCTTCACCCTAACGACATGGTGGAGTGCCAGCTCTATGCAGGAGTGANNAGATAAGAAGAAAANCCCTTTCCCTTCCTCTGAAAACTTGCAGCCCAGCATAGCAGGCTGATGCCCATCCACTGAAGTCTCCCAGGTACTAAGGGTCACCATGTGGAGGTCACAGAAGCCATGAAGTGGAGCAAAGCATATGGCAGTCGAGGAAAGTATCTGGGGAGGGAGACGGCTGTGTAGCACCTGGAACTAGCAATGGAGAGCAATCACCACAGTGCTGGGTCTGATCCATGCTATCCCACATACTGTCCCACAGTGCATCACTGCACACAGGAGGGTCTATTGATCTGAGCCAGGTGGCAAGAGTGGGAGGAGCCCAGTGGGTTCTGCTTCCCTCTCGGACCCCCTTCCTCCCTCTGCATCATTGGTAGGGGTCCAGGAAGTTGAGCTGGGCCGATAGACAGAGAAGTGGAAAGGAAGGAAAGAAGTCCCAAGTGATAGNTGGTAGGATTCTAGCTAAAGAATGTTTGATCTTGGCAGATTGCCCCGGATTCCACTTCATGCCCTAGACTAACTAAATCCTTTGCTACTTTCAAAGTCAACTCGGTTTTCTAAAGTTTGTATCTTTGATAGAAGAACGAAGAGAAATAGATGAAAACAAAACACACGTAAGTGAGATGTTAGCCCTTGACTGTATGTGGGGCATACTGATGCCGGGGGGCTGGGGGTGCAGGGAGGGGCAGAATGTAAAGGCTTAAGGGTGTGGTCAGATGTGCTTTTTTAGAACATGTCTGGATAAAAGAACAATGGACATCAGATGTGTTTCAAGATGCCACAACGATGAAAATAGATCTTGGCTATTTATCAAATTAATCACCCTATAATCTCAAGACAAATGGGATTCCTAGGGCAATATTCAGCTNGTAATTTAATACCCAAGTTTTTCTAATCAATAAACCATTGGCCTGTTAGAATATTTAAGTCATGCTTAAAGTAATTCAGGGGGAAAAAAACTATTAACTTAAGTTCTTTGAAAGCATGCCTTTAATTTAAAATGTCATTTTCTATTTAAGCATTGCATTTTGCCTTACTCTATAACAAACCTGATCTTAATTTTATTAAGAAAGATTAAAATGAATATTTTGTGTCTGAAATAACAAAATTCATTGTCTTTTATTCAGCAAATATATGAGTGCCTGTGTTATGTTTCGCCATGCTGTAGAAGAACAGAAGACACCATTCACACTGTGTTCTCAAGAAGTGGTCCAGNTCTGGGTGAAGCTCTGGAGATGGGGTGAAAGAGCCCTTGCGGCTATAGAAGTGATCTCAGAGCCCCCTGAGCAGTCAGAGAAGTCAAACAACGTTCCTCTAGAACACTGGTTCTCAACTTTCCTAGTGCTGTGACCCTTTAATACAGTTCTTCATGTTGTGACCCCCAACCATAAAATTATTTTCATTGCTGCTCCATAACTGTAATTTTGCTACCGTTATGAATCATAATGTAAATATCTGTGTTTTCTCATAGTCTTAGGTGGCCTCTGCGAAAGGGTTATTCAATCCCCAGAGGGTTNGTGACCTACAGGTTGAAAACTATTGCTCTCGAATATTAAAGCCACGAGAGACTCTCCTAAACTTATTCAAATGAAAAATAGTCATGTCTGTGGCTAGGNAGATGGCTCAGTCAGTAGAGAGCTTGCTTTGCAGTAATCTGAATTTGTGATCCCCAGAACCTACATTTTAAAAGAATGTCACACATGATGGCACATGCTTTTAATCCCAATGCTGGAGTTAGAGTCAGGTGAATCCTCAGGGCTCGATGACCAGACAGCCCAACTTCCTTGGTGAGCTCCTGACCTATGAGAGATCCTGTCTCAAAAAAACAAGGTGGGTCTGGAGCTCAAAGATAAAGTACTGCCCCCCCACACACACACACACGCACACCAAAAAAAATCCTATTGTATTACGGCCTGGTGAGATGGCTCAGAGATGAAATGTTCTTGCCACCATGCCTAACCGCCTGAGTTAGGTCCCCAAGACCCAGAGGGTGAGGGGAGAGAAGTGACTCCTTTTGATTGTCCTCTGACCTCTACCCTCATGCTGTGGTATACATGGATGTACTTGAACGTGTAACCATCACACATAAATAAATGATATAATAAAAAAAGAAAAAAGAACAAATGGACCGCTTCTGAGGAGCAGTACCCAAGCTGACTCTGGCATCCACCTCATCACACACACACACACACACACACACACACACACACACGGAAGAGACTGTCCAGACAATCCAAATGACTTTCTTGTCATATTTACTGCCTGTACAAATGTAGTGTGTGTGCACTCCTGGGTTAAACGTTATTCAAGTTATTGGTACCTTTAAAAAATGGGGTGGAGTAATAATAAAATGTGTCTGAAACCATGCAATGATAAGAAACATTTGTCGTGTTGAAAGGGAACAAAACTACAAGTGCTCTGTTTTACGATCAAGAACAGAGGAACTGCCCTTATAAAAACATCTGACATTTGTGGGCTGGTCTTGGGAGGAAGCAAGGCTTGTGAGAGTTCCATCTGAAGCCACTGTATAAGGGGCCTGCTCCATGCAAGCAAGCAGCACAGCCATGCGTGTCTTGTCAGAAATGATTGCCAACCTGGTGCCTCAGACACGGAAGCACAGTTAATGTTCCACTACATCTTCCTTGTTATTTCGGCACTGGTGTGGGCTGGTGGGCACTTGCTTCAGAGAAAACAACGACTGCTTTGCANGTGCTTCCTTCGGGAGTCCCTTGGCATGTGGACCTCAGTGTGGACCCAGAGAGTGGGGTGAGAAGGCTTCATTTACTTAGTGGTTTTTCCTAGTGATCACATACCAGACGAAATAGATTGCACCTACGAGGTGCAACAAGGAACTGTGTGAGAAGCATATTTTGAGGAATCTTCCAGAAAATGTTAGTGAGGTTGTGCATTCCTAGGCAGCTGCTAAAGGAGACTTAGCATTTATCGGCTGTTGTTGTCTTCATCTCATTCAGAAAGGGGGGTAATAAAAAGTAGCAGTAGATAACGGCCTACTGCATCTGCTGTGCCGGGGGCTGATGTACCTTCCACAGAAGATGCGTGAGCTCAGGGAGAATAAATGCTTTGGGAAAGGAAGGACCTGTTTCAGAGTGATAGTTTTACACCAGGGGTGCTTCACCTTCATGATTTCACTCCATCCTCTGGGAAAAAAATAAAATGTGNTGTCCATTTTATAGATGGAAAAGCCATGGTTAAGAGAAAAATAGTGAAGGGCCTAAAGTCACGTGATGCATACCCAGCCTATTAGTTACTTTTTGCAGAGTTGTAACAAAATGGCTGACCAAAGCAGCTTTGGAAGAGAGAGTTTCTTTTGTCTCACAATTGAGAGTGCGGTCCATCATAGTGGGGAAGGCATGGAGGCAGAAGCTGGAGGCAATTGATCACTGGTGTCCACAGTCAGGACGCACAGAGAGATGAACGCTGTTCCTCAGCTCTCTTCCTCCTTTTCATTAAGTCTGGGACCCCAGCCCAAGAAGTAGTGCTGTCCACACCTCAGTTACCCTAAATCTAGAAACCCCCTCACAGACATGCCCAGAGGTTTGTCTCCTCAGGTATTTCTAGATTCCAGTAAGTTGACAATCAGTACTAGGCATCACAGCGAAAACCCTAGCCACTAAACTGGGGTCTTGGCTCCGTAGCTCCAAACCGGTTCTGAAAAAAATTGCAAGGGATCCAGACTTTGAGCTTCATTGCTGTCTGTGTCATAGCTGGGTTAACCCTGCTCCAGAACTAACACTGACCAGCTCCAGAGNCAGTACAGAATGCATGGTATGCAGGAAGCACCCNCNCACACACACACCCTGCCCCCGGGCGAGGCTGTCTAAGGTCTCTAAGAAACATTTAAGGAAAACAATTTGTAACCAGAAAACTTCAAGTTATGAGAAGCCTGAACCCTCATCTTCAGAGAACTGGAAGGAAGGACTTGGAATTACCCAACATACTAAGTTCATTTTAATATCAGAATGCAATTGGGAGAGAGGGTCTGGGGTGAAAGAAAAATAAGTGTAATTGCTTCTTTTTTCAGACTCAGATATTGCTTTGTTCATTGTGAAATAACGAAGCATTATTTGATCCCATTATTCTGTAAATGAGATTGAGGAAATGGAACATCTGCATTCATGCGGTGACACAGAGTCGGGAAATGTTTATCTCACCGACATTTAAAAATAGCAGCTCCATCTTTTGTGGTAATGAAATTGTAGNTGTTTTCACTGTAGAAATATATTTTATAATACAAATACAGCAGAGTTAAATTCAACGCTAGCAAATGCTCTTGTGGAGGCTTTCCTCCATGCTTGAGTTTTTTGCAATGTGGTTTTGCTTCTTTGGAACCAAAGCCTTTCTGTGGGCAGTGACGAATGGATAGAACATAAAATCCACGGTGATTTTTTTTCGGTGAGACATAGGTTAAGTTTCCAGAACCATTCCGCATGTACACCTGCCCTCTAGTGGCATGCATCTGTACATTCAGTTTTTAAGACTAAGACATGGGTTATCCTAAGCAATATTCCAAGTGACCCTCCATACTTCTAATCACAGACTCTTGTCCCCAGACATTCAACATTTACTGTATATCTCCTCCGCTGGGTGTGAAATCCCTCAAGGTACTCCCATTTGGCAAAATTCTCTCTTTGGCATGCCATCATCGTTCACNTTCCTCTATGTACTAGGGACTTGTAGCAAGTTACCTCAAAACTTAATGCTACCAAACAACCATTCTCTGAGTGAGAAAGTCAAGCAGGAAAGGATTTATTTGGAGTCTCAGAAGACTTCAAAGACTCAGAGCCAGGGTTTTGATACATCTGAAGACTTATTCACTCAGGCCACTGGTTGAATGCCTTGGTGTACACAGACTGGGTCAGACTGTTTGGTTGACTTCCATAGGGAATGGAAAACTGTATGACTGTTCCAACTCTTAAGCTATTTTTCTTTCTGGAGAAAATTACATGCACAGTTGATTGTCTCTTTTCTAATTGATCTCTGCAGGTGGACAATTTCTTAAACATTTTTATCTGAAAGAAGTCAATAGATGGAGAGATTTGATGAGGGGCGCGCATGCGTGTGTGTGTGTGTGTGTGTGTGTGTGTGTGTGTG
>LZPO01052247.1:1718183-1749092 GCA_001675575.1 Neotoma lepida
CTGCCTCTGCCTCCAGAGTGCTGGGATTAAAGGCGTGCGCCACCACCGCCCGGCCGAGGACCCAGTTTTGATTCCCAGCATCCACATGGTGGCTCACATCTATAACTCCAGATCTAGGGGATCTGACTCCTCCTGATCTCCACAGGCACCAGGTATGCATGTGCTGATATGGTGCCCAGACATTCATGCAAGCAAAACACTCACACATAGAGTAAAATGAAAATAAACATTTTATTATAAAGAAAACATTAAGCACTCCACTTGGAAAGGGCAGGGTGGAAATTCTGAATCTGTATTCAAAGGAAAAGCAGGTTTTTAGGTTAAGCTACTCATGTTTACTTGGAACATGGTTGTGTGGAGGGAAAGATTTCTCTGGGCATGATGCTTCATCTCAGTGCTTCTCAGTTTGCTCATTTCCATATCAAGGATAAGGGGAATTAGCCCATAGGAGTGCTACGGGGCTTAAACGGGATAATATGAAACACTGGTGTGTAGTAAAGGCTTAATAAACAAAGAATGTTGCTAACAGCACCTTTGTCATGTGGGTTTTCAAGTTTGGCAAGTGTTCCTGAAGCTCACCTGACACATTCTTCTGCCTAAGATATGCTAACCTGTGATGTCCAGTGTAGCAGCCACTGGCCACTAGATATTGACTGCTTGAATGTGAGCAGTTTAAATTGAGATTAGTAACATGTAAATCAGATTTTTAAGGATTTAGTTTGAAAAGGGAAGTGTAAAATAACTGATTAATAATTTATGGGGCCAATGAGATGCCTCAGCAGGTCAGGGTTCCTGCCATTGAGCCTGAAGACCTAAGTTCCATCCCCAGAGCCCACGTGATGGAAGGAGAGAACCAACTCCTGCAAGTTGTCTTCTGACCTCCACACACACACACACACACACACACACACACACACACACACACACATCAGCAAATGTTAAAAAATTCAATTGTTTTAACACTTAAGAATTTTTTAAAACATAATTCTATGTGAATTGCTCTATTACATGTTGAATTGACAATCTGGAGGAAATATTGGGTTAAATAAAATATGCAAATGGCCTTGGACTTATGATCCAATAAACCCAACGGAAGCTGAAATATTCTAAGTTGAAAGCGTATCTGGCATGGCCTTTGTGGGTTTAAAACAGAGCACATGAAGTTGAGAGAAAAAAAGGCCACAGGGATAGGAGAGGAATTGGAGGGGAGGGGATGGGGTAGGTTAGATCAAAACACATTACATACATGCACGAAATTCCCAAACAATAAAAAATGTAATTCATTTTTTTTAAAGAAATAAGATGCATCTGGCCCACCTGACCTAGCTTGGCAACACATTACACTGTAGAGCACTAGATTTGTCTAGCGGTGTCTTGAGTGGCTAGCTGGGAGGGGTGACCTAATGTCAATGACAGAGCCTGGCAAGAAACAAAGATACAAAATACTTTATACCTGACAACAGCCCAAGAAAAGGACAAATGTCTAAGTTTGAAGTTTTACTGAATCTGTTACTTTCATCGTATCATAAAGTTGAAACTTTTTAAGTATTCCATCTGTTTTATTCATTTTACCTGGTTTTAAAATTTTCCTGTCACTAGTAGAAGTTTGATAACTATGCTTGCAGCTCGTTATATTTCTCTACCCAATGCTATGCTGAACTGCTAACAAGCACTGTCAGACCCTAAGCTCTCCAGTGGCAGGGGACTTGCCACCCCTGGGATATCTCACAAGGGACAGTTCCGAGGGAGGACACTTTGTAAGCATGGCCTGTGCATGAATGGAGGTAGAAGGCTCATACAGGCTTGAAAAACTCCCCCCGATTCTGAGAGCTGCAGGAGGGGTTCTGTTTCATGACCTTTCATGAGTCTTGTTGAAGACTCCAAGCTGTTCTGACTTATTCCAGTTTTAAGGCACACATGTTTCTCTGTAATCTGTGCACCTAAGAAATCAAGAGACCCATCACTCCTCCCCATTCTACCAGTTGCCTGCTTGCTAGTGATGGGCCCCTGGGTGTCTTGAATGCTAGGCAAGAGCTTTACAACTGAGCTATACCTAAGGTACTACTAGTTTGCAAAGAGTACTCACAACATCAAAATAGCATCCCGAGTTTTGAAAACTGTGGCGATTGTCATGCACAGAGAAGGGGAAGCAGCATTTGCTTGATGCTTGCTGGAGAAGAACGAGGAGAGAGAAAAATAGGTACATGTCAGAACTGCGGGGTAACCTCAGACTGGGGCACGTGATAGGGAAGGAAGAAGATGGGACAAAGGAACCTCCCAGTAAAGCTAATGAGGTCCATCACCAACATGGAGCAAGCAGCACGGGAAGAAGGATGTGGGCGCAAGTGTGGGGCTTCCAAACCTATTACCAAATCTCTGAAATCGGAAAAATTCTCTTTCAAAATGTCTTTGGAGGTAAGGATGCAAACATGCAGCGATGCACCGAACCAAAGGCTAGCAAGGACTTTTGACAGTGTGGGAGCCGACCTCTTATCTGACTAATAAGGATGGCAGAAACCAAATCCTGGGGATCTGACCAGATTCTAGAAGTCCTGAGGCTGGGTTGAGGCTCACAGTGAGTGCAGTTGATATCGATGTTAAAAAGCATTCTGGCCAGGGGGTGGTGGCGCATGCCTTTAATCCCAGCACTCAGGAGGCAGAGGCAGGTGGATCTTTGTGAGTTCGAGGCCAGCCAGGACAGGCTCCAAAGCTACTTAGAGAAACCCTGTCTCGAAAAAACAAAAACAAAAACAAAACAAAACAAAAAATCTGCTTCCTCCTTCATGCCACTGAGGTCGGGAGGAAGTTGCTCATGAACTGACCAGGGAGGCAAACCATGGCTGGTAATGACTAAAGGTTCCTATAGAGAATCCCAGCTCATTGTCTGGACCAGGAGGCAGCTCTAGATGCCAAGCTGCATCACAGGGAACCTGGGTATGGCAAATGGGAAAACGAGTTCATTGTCTGACCAAAATGCCACCTCCTCGGAAGAGCCCTGGGATCCTGTATCTGGGGCCCATGCTCGTCTTACCTTCTCTCGGATTTTGAATATTGGTGGCAGCTTCCTCTCTGCCTGCTGAGACAAGTACGGACAGTGGATTTCCTTCAGGGTAGCACTTGTCATGGATTCTGGTGTCTTCTGCACCAGTCCAGTATGAGGGAACTGGAAACACAACATGCAGCTTGATTAGAACCAGACACAGCTGAATCTGTGTGCCAAGTATGGGCTTCCTCTGCAAAGTGATTAAAACACAGTTTGGGTACTTCTGGCATCCTGGGGGAATGGTAAAAACCCATGTAACTCTGAAGTATTCCTTCCATACACACATTTCAAGCCACGGGGGCCTTTTCCTATTCAAGGTCTCAGGGAACCTGGAAATGTTTTCACATTCTGGCAGAGAGCTCGAGTGGAGGTACTAGGAGATGACAGAACTGTGTGGTCTGAGGTCCTCCTCTGGCCTGGGAGCCCTGGCACTTGGAGCCTAGTGGACAGCCAATGTTCTCAGGATTGGGTCTACCCTCAGCCCTCGAAGTTGCCAAGCATGCTAGACTAGCTGGCCAACAAGCAGATCTTCTGTCTGCTTCCATCCCACTATCACTGGGATTGCAACCATGTGCCACCATTCTAAGCTTCATGTGTGGGTTCTGGAGATCAAACTTGTGTCCTTACGCTTTACCAACTAAGCCATCTCCCCAACCACCCTCTTCCCTTTTGAAGTACATTGGCTAACTCTGTGATTATCTCTCCATTCCTCCAAGTTAGGATACAACTGTGTGTTGAGGTAGCTTTTGATATCTGTCCAAGAGTGTGCTAAGTAGGTCAGCTGGGAAATGCTATCAGTATTGTAGGTATTCTCTTCAGCTGTAAAGAAGCTAGTAGACATATAGGACTTGGCAGAGTGGACAGAAAAAGAACCAGGAGGAGTTATTGTTGAGAACAGAGGGTCTTAAGGGTCAGTTTTGTGTTTAGAGAACATGGCACTGATATGGCTATCTGGTGTGAATCAGCTAAAGTATGACTGACACTGGACATTGGAGGACTGTGTGAGTCAGCACAAAATGAATGATACTAGATGTCTTGGGAACCCCCAAAATAAACAGTTACGTGGTATGTCGTACAACTATGTCTGGCAGAGTGCCATTTTTGTGTGGGTTCTGTGTAAATGTAGCCTTGATGTCAAAGGCCTGTCTTTTTTCAAGCTGCCTGTGTATTTTTGTCTGTAGGCTCATGTGTCACCTGCCTGTATGTGGCTAGTGTGTACCAATGTGTGCCTGGGCACCTGGCTCCCTACCTAGTACATAAAGTATGTCTTAACAGTCTACAATTTCCCAAACTCTCTTCAACCTTCCAGGCTCCCATGACTCTCCTCCTTTCCTGGTACTGGAGTTTGAACCTCACAGATGTATAACCCAGCACCGTTGTTGTGACTAAATAACCTGTGCACACAAAACAACGGGTAACTTAGAAGAACACAGTATAACAAAAGAACTACCACCAAATACGTCTCAGTGGCTGCCTGTGGGCTGAGAAGAATGAGACCAATGACAACAAAACCACCAGGCAAGCCCACTGGCTTTATGCATGCAGACCCCCCTGTGACATAAGAAACTGCCTATGGGGCCTCAATGCATTTGTTCCTGGTGAGACTTGTAATGTATATGCTTGGCTTCAAAAANTCAGTAGAAGAAAATACAAGGAAACAGCCAGGTCTGGTGGTACAAGGCTGTAACTCACTACACAAGAGGTTGAGATAGGAAGATTGAAGTTCAAGGCCTGTCTGGGCAACTCAGTGAGAGTCTGTGTCAAAATAAAAAGTAAAAAGCAAGCTGGGGACATACCTCAGTGGTAGAGTGCTTTGCCTAGTATGGGTTCAATCCTCAGACCCACAAGTAGAGGAGATAGCATTCTCCCAAAATCTTCACCACCACCCCTCCCTTTCATGTTCTGAAGACTAGCATAACATCCTGATGTAGATATACAATTCTATGGGTAGATATATAATATCTATGGGTAGTTTGCATGCATTGCATCATATAGATAATATAAGAATTAAAATGCTTCATAATGTTATAAATCACATGTGGCCATGTAGGATGACTGATGTCACCCCTAAACAATGAATGCTTTCTCTTTTTTTGGTCTTTCAAGACAGGGTTTCTCTTTGTAGACCAGGCTGGCCTTGAACTCACAGAGATCCACCTGTCTCTGCCTCCCAAGTACTGGAATTAAAAGTGTATGCCACCACCATCCGGCTTTTGAATGCCTTTTTATTTATCACAAACCTTTTGTTGCCCTCCCCTTCCTTCCTTGTTGCCTGGACCACCACCCCAGATAGTAACACTGACTGAGCCCGCTTTACAGAAAACAGGCCACACTGTCCATGGTGTGCACCTTGCTTTCCTCACTTAATCACATACACTAGAGAGTTCTCAACCAACTTACATATATTTCTAATTATCTCTGTATTAAAATTTAAAAGCATTTCAAACAATTATTGTTCATGTGTGTTCACGTTCATGTTGAGGCTAGAGGTCAACCTTGGGTGTTATTCCTCAGGAGCTGTTATCTAGGTTTTTGAGGCAGAATCTCTCACTGGGACTCATTGCCTGCCAAGCAAGGAAAGGATAGCTGGCCAGTAAGTCTTAGGAATCTGCCTGTCTCCACCTCCCCAGCACTTGGCTACAAATAGGTGCTGCCATATCATTTGTTTATATAGGATCAGGGAAACAAACTTGGGCCCTCATTCTTGCGAGGCAAACACTTTGCTGACTGAGATATCTCTGAAGGCCCTAAATGATGTTAATTGTTTATTTATTATTTCTGTGTGCATGTGTGTGCATGATGTGTGCATGTAAAGTGCATGTATGTGGAGGTCAGAGAACAACTCTGTGAAGGTGGTTCTCTTCTTCTCGCTTGATGGGATTCCAGGGATTGAACCCAGGTCGTCAGCTTGCATGGTAAGTGCCTTTACCTACTGATCTCTAAACAATCACTTTTAAAGATAAGTATAAATAGTGCAAGTCGCCTCCAAGTAGAGCCTCTCTCAGTTTCCCTCCATCCAGCTAAGTTGCAACCCTCTTGGAAAAGCCATGACCAGGCTGGTGGGGAGGCTGCTCTGACAGTAGGGACGATGGCTCACATCAGCTGACAACTGACGAGTTCATTTATATTCTGCAAGTCTGTGAACTAAATCACTGTTTAAAAATATGGCTCTGGCATTTTAATTTCACTCTTTTAAAATATATATTTAATGGCTATAGCATGATAGCTGTGGAATAAACCCTTCTGTTAGATAGTGTAACCGTGAAATACAGCTTTTTAACTAGTTGGTGGTGAAATTTTCACTGCCTTCCATCATTCAATGACTAAAATATTAAATAGGAAAATGAAAGTAAGTAGGAGGAAAAGAAAGTCGTTCCTGCCCAGCAACAGCCAGATTACAACCAGCAAGGTCAACTGCAAAATGACTGTCACCTCTAATGGGACAATTACTGTCCTCGCAGATGGGCTGCAGCTGACTCACAGCCAACTGTTTCTTTAATTTTCCCAACTCATCTAAAGTTCCTTCCGGAAACTTCATGATCAGCACAATTCTTTTCACGCTCTTAGGTGCTGACAAGCAGGGAGGACTTTTGCCAGAGGCTCAAGTTAAGCTAAGGATGTGGACGAACAGTGCTTCTTCTTCTGACGCCTGGGTACCAGGCTGCCCTGCTGGGCTTGTGGCTAGAAGATGACATGAAGTGTTGACCCATGATGTGTGGATTCTCATTTTATCTCCCATAACAGAACTTGACTTCACTTGAAGTGTCAAAGTAGCTGATTTAAATAAACAAACAAACTTCCTATACTCCCTTGCAGCTATATTGGCTATGTGAACCCATGAGCCTGCAAGGCTTCTAGGGAGAGTACTGTTTTCCTGATAAAGGGGATAGCCTGAGAAGACAGATGCCTTCTGGATTATTGTCCCTTGATCATCCTGTTTTCCTGCCTGGAGTGTAGACTCACTACTACATGAAGAAGACTAGCTTGGCAATGAAATGGTTGAACAGAAGGCTGGAAAGAACCCAGGGCTCTGAAAACTCCCTGAAGCAGAGTCCCACCTCTATTCTGCCTGCTTCTGCGCTTTGCTGCTATTTAAGAAGAAACACAAATCTGTGTCTGGTTAAGACACTATCAGTCCTGCCCCCACCATGCTGGTGACCAAAGCCCAAATCTAGGGCCTTGCACATGCTAATGTATAGTACAGGCTATATGTTATTCTGATGAGCTACATCTCCATTCCTGTAGTCAGCATTTTAGTCAGTCAAACGCAATCCTAACTGATGTTTAGATGACAGAAACATGAATCTATTTAATCTGAGAAACATTTTTCTCACCATGGGCCATCATGACAGTGTGGCTGACACAGACAGGGGTAGACAGGTCCCTGTGAGTTCAAAGCAGCCTGGTCTATATAGTAAGTTTCAGGCCAGGCCAGCCAGGGCGACATAGTAAAACCCTGTCTCAAAAAGTAAGTAAACTAAACTAAAATAGAATAAAATTAAAACGTGGCCGACACTATTTCCCATTTGACTTTGGCTCCCAGGGAACCCAGATTAAAATGTTTTCCTAGTCTCAGCCTCTTATTCTAACACGTATTTATACTGGTATTAAATTTTATTTTACTTAGACTTTTCTGTTTTATTTTATTTTATATACTCCACATATTACTTTTGATCTTAATGGACTAAAACAAAGTTTACAGTGTGTGTGTGTGTGTGGTGTGTATGTGTGTGTGTGTATATGTGTGAGAATACATGAATATGATACAGATACCCTGTAGTTAGGAAGTGTTGATTGACTATTTTGTCTACCTTTGCCCTTCCAAATGAATTATCTTAGTTAGTCCCATAGCAGCCCTCTAATTTTGATATATTTCATTTTACATTCTAAAAAGTCAAGACTAAACAAAACTTGTTTTGCCTTAGTCTAAGCTGATGCTGAAGAGAGTGTGATCAGTGTTGTAAATTCTAAAGACCCAAATTGGCCAACATCTTTTCCCTTTCTCTTTTTCTTTTAAACAAACAAAATTTTCAGTTCGGGAGCTAGAGATATGACTGATTAAGTAAAGATTTTGGCTCTTGCCATGCAAGCTTGTGGACCAGATCCCCAACACCCACAGTGAAGCCAGGCTGGAGTGGTAGCCCACCTGTCATCCACACACTCAAGAGGCAGGCGTGGAACCTCCAGAGCAAGATGCCTGTTTATCTAACCCAATCAGCCAGCTGCAGATTGGAGTGAGAGGCCCTGCCTCAATGTCTAAGGGGGAGAGTTATTCAGGAGGATGCTTGACATCAACCTTGGGCCCCCCACAAACATGTGTGCATAGCACCTGCCCACACATGTCAACAAGTTCATACACTACTCACATCTGTCTCTTATACACATCTAGATGTGTAAAAAAAAAAAAACCTCGACAGTTCCCCCCCCCTCCCCATGGTATTGCCTAAATGCTTTAAACATGAATCTTCTCTCAGATTCTGCCTCTGGTTATGAAAGTGGAAGAGGACACAGGGATTCCCCTTTTGTGAACAATTAAAGAAATTGGACGTGGAAAACTGACAGTACATGGAATATGCATACTGAAGAGCAAATGAGAAGTCCTTGGGCCGAGAAGATAAGACCTCACATTGGGGACAGATGCAAATGTTTCTAGAAGACACCAGAACAACAGAACCAACTCGGCTGTTTGTGACACCAACAGACAGGGGTCTTGCCAGGATAGCTTGAGCCCTGGAGTTTGCGGTATGATCAAGGACACACTCCTAGGCTCTATGCATTTCATAGTCTGGTGATGGAAACTGGACAGGACTCGGGAGTTTAAGAATACTTCATTCAATAAATACTGAGTAGGCCTTTTGCACTGGATCCTAGTCTAGGCACTGATGGAGCACCCTTGAGGAAAAGTGAGATTTGAGGGAAAATGGCAGAGGCCCCATAGAGCTTATACTCTAGGAAGAAGAGACAGCTCACAATTTAGTGAGGGACATAGTGCTAGAAGACAGGTATTCAGAAATGGGAACAGCTGAGCAGGTGACAGGTGCTGCCCAGTGAGCATCCTCAAGGGCCCACCCTGTGCCAAGCATTTCCTTTCTTTCCCCTTCTTCCTCTTTCTTCCCCCTTTTTCTTCCACCTTCTTTCTCCTTCCGTCTCTCTTCATTCCCACATTCTTTCCCCCTTCTTTATCCCCATGCCTCCCTTCTCTCTCTGTCCTTCCTTTCTTTTTCAGTCTTATTTTCTGAGACTATGTCTTATTAGGCAGCCTAGGATGTCTTAGAAGCTCTCAATCCCCCTGCCTCAGCCTCCCAAGTACTAGGATTACAGGTTTGGGCTGCCTCCCCCAGATTCANGCACATCCATTCAGTCCTCGAAAGAATGCTGAGCTTCCCATATGACCTGTAAAGAAACCAAGGCCAAGGGAAGGGACTCTTCAAAGGTCATGCCACCATAGGTATCAGAAGGGAATCTAACTCAGTTCTGTGCCCTCAATGACAGTCATATTTCATGAGGAAGCTTCCAGGGAGGCCATCTTCCTTACCCATCTTCCAACCTCGTCCGAAGGCGGCTTGAACTGCCTCCCTTTGGCCATTGTCTCCAAAGAGCTGAATGTACCAAGGTTGGCTTCCTCACCTCTCCATGGCCTCACAAGCATGACACATCTGAAAAGCCTCCCACCCTGTCCCTGATCTTCTCAGTTGCTGCCCAGTCAGGGAGGTGGAGAATGTCCACTGCTGTCATGGAATCGGAGCTCATGTCACAATGGGCAGAGCCTTCTAAGCCCTGAGGGAGTATTCTTTTCACTTGTTCTTGGCAACAGGTTCCCCAAGCATGTGCAGAGTTCCAACCACCAGATCTGAGCTTAAGAACTCTCAGAAACCAGCCAGAGAGGTGAGGACAAGATGATGCTGGAAACATGGCAAACATTTTGCACCTTCCTGGTCCTCATAGCAACCATCTGTTTCAACCTCTTAGTTTTCAGAAAACCAAGTCCTGGGCTGGAGTTGACCTTGTTCACATCAGCATGCTGCTGTACCAGGACGAAAACAGCTGCTAACTCCTTCCATGGTATTCTCTGCTTCCCAGCTCAGATCTAATCATGTCACACACACTCCTAGGCTNACTCACCTGCCTAGCACAGCATAGAACCCACAAGGAGATAACATTTGTACATAACTATGTATCAGATGCTATTCTAAAATAAACTCTTTTCTGTGTTTTTACTTTATTTATTTTCCATGAGGGTCACATCATCAATGATAGGGCACCAGAAGGCAAAGTGAGGTCATGGGTCCCCTCTAGAAACTAAGAGCACTGCCCTTAGGCTACAAAGGCTGCTGCTGAAGTCTGGCCTCTGTCCCTGGGCCAGGACACAGACCCGCCTCTCTCCCTCTCAGTGATGTGCTTTCTGTTTGTCTTTGTCCTTTGTTGGATGCCACCCAGCCAATTCTCCTGGCTGTTCCACANGACTGATGTGAGTGGACATCCACAGGAGAATGACGCCAGCTATCTTTTGGGTTAAGAAATTATGTCTTCATCTCCCATCTTCTCCAGTCATTTCATCTCTGGTTCTAACAAGAGTTGCTGTAGTAATGACAAGAGACCTTACTGTCTGCCAGTACTGAAGGTCTGTCAACATGGGTTCCTGGGTGTGACACCTGAGGTACCACAGTCTTGCTGCAGCTGTGACACAAAAGCCACAAGCTAAAGAGAAAAGAGATTGAGAGATGGCTGTGCTAGGCACCATGACAACCCCAGATGGAACAGTACTGCTATGATGTCACAAGCCCTTCCATGGATACTGCTGCCCATTGACCAGCCCAGGGTAGTCGACAATGTTTCTTGATGTGCCCAGTGCTGCCCACTCCACAGAGCACACAGTAATGTTCACTCCACCTCTGCTCAGCAGCCTGGGCAAGACTTGGTATGCGGGGTTGGATACTTGGTATGTGGGGGACATGAGATCCCCCAAATAACCAGGTTCTAAACATAAGACACATTGATTTTCACATCCAAAGCTGAGTACTGGCTCAGCATGGCAGCTGTGCTGAAGTTGGGTCCTGGGATACCCAGGCTCCCTCCTGCCTGTCACCAGCTGACCAGACTCAGGAGGCTGCTGTCATCTCCTGGTCCCTGTATGTAGCATCTGACTCCAGCATCACAGTGCAGGATGAGAAGAGGGAACTGAGGGGCCCATGTGTTACACTGGACCAATCCTAGTCCACACCTGCCATGGTCTCAGTGGTGTAAGAAATGTCCCTGGCAGCCACTATTACAACACTTTCTCTCATGGCCCAGAGATGAAATATGTGATCACACTTTCTTGCGCAGGGGACTATGAGTCAGGTGTGGTGGTGCTGTAACAGTGTTTAGTTCAAAGTTCTATCAGAATGGAAGAGACAGAACCAAGACCCAAGGTCAGCCAGCTATGCCACCCTGATCTTGAATTTCCAGCTTCCCTGGATTCTAATAGAGAAAGGGTTGCTGTCATTGTTTGTTTGTTTGTACTTATTTTATTATTCATTCATTCATTCATTCATTTATTGTTTTTTTGAGACAGAGTTTCTCTGTGTGTCACCTTGGCTGTCCTGGAACTTGCTCTGTAGACCAAGCTGGCCTTGAATTCACAGAGATCTGCTTGTCTCTGTCTCCAAGTATAGGGATTAAGGGCATGCACCACCACTGCCCGGTAGACTCATTCTTTATAGTACGGGTATGGCAGAAAAGGAAGAAGTTTGCCATCTCTTCCTGTGGCCATTGTGGTCACAAGACCCAAGGAAATATTGATAGCTCAAAAGCACACTGGAAAATTAAGAATGGACACAAGGAACATACTTCATTTTGCTAAGTTTGCTAAGTGCTTCCGTGTTTGCTGTTACTTAAATGACTTCCACATTATCCCTAAGAGCCGTGCTGGTTATTTTCCGCTTATGTGGGCTAGCCCACTACCAATTCATTTTCCATCTCACCTTGCTTATGCACCCAGGGGTTTAATGTGTAAAAACTGCATAATCTATTCCCCTAGTGTTTGTCTCAGGCTTAATTTGTCTAGAAGGGAAGCACTGGTGGGGGACTGGAAAGGCAGGAGGCATTAGGTGCAGGAGGGGCATGCTCTTATGATAGGTGACACACAGTTCTGGGAGGATATTGGCCTGACTTGTGCTGGGATTTGCTCATTTCTGTGGTGTGAGGGCTTCTGCTAGTGGATTTCAAGCTACTAATGTCATTGGCCATAGGATAGGGAAGAGCTGTACATGATAGTCTCTAATATACTACTGAGTCAAACTGCTAAGCTTCCAGGCTCCTTCCTAAAAAGCCATAATTTGGAAGCAGCTAAGCATCTCTACCCACATCCATAGCTCTATCCCCACAACCACAGCTCTCCCTGTTAAGGGCTCCCTTTGGTTTCAGGGTGCACCAAGCCTCCTGCAACTGCTGCTCCTGGGANCTGTGTTCTCCTCGTCAGTTCCTGTGATGCTGTCCACAGTTCTTAGAAGAGACTTCAGTAAGCTGTACATCTGTTCTCCTTCCCTCCTCCCTCCCTCCTCTCCCCCGCTCTGTGCACACACGGAGGTCAGTGTTGGATGTCTCCCTCTATCATTTGCTACCCTGTTTTTTTGAGACAGGGTCTCTCACTGAACCTGAAATTCTCTGTTTGGCTGGACTAGCTGGCCAGAAAGTCTCTAGGATTTGCCTGCGTCCACTGCCCAGTGCTGGAGTTACAGGTGCACAGCACACTGCTGGAGTTTTACATGGGTCCTCGTGCTTGCTCAGTGAGCACTACTCACTGAGCCATCTCCACATCCCTGCGTCCCATGGGTTGGAATGTACCATCAGTCTCCTTAGTGGGACATTAATAGAAACTGAAGCAGGTACTGGTAATTTTCTCCATCAGCAACGGAGGGAAGTAGTACCTCAGAGAAGTGAAGCGACTCAGCATGGCCATACAGCCGGTGTGGAATAGAATCACACTGGGGCCAGGTGTGCTGAAGCACTTTTCATGGAAGCATCAAGCAGGATCATTCAGTTGCAGTTCTCTACTTGCTAGGCAAGAAGACAGTGACTCCGCCAGAGTATGTTTTGACTTTAAAAAAAAATTGATGCACAAATATTACTGCAAACCCACTGTGGGCCAGCACCATTGCAGTCACCAACATCAGTTCTCATTAAACAGCAAACATGGCTGCAGCAACACGTCCAAGGAGCAGTGTCTCCTAATCTCTGAGTAATCCACATTATTTTCATTGAACTGTCTTCAACATTTATAGCAATGGTTTCACCCTGTGTTTTTCCACAGATGGCTTTGAAGTTCAGATAGTCTCTGTCCAAAGCATTCAATAGTCTGTAGAAGGCCCACATGCCTGTCTCTCCATGTGTTGTTAGTGCTAGAGGCTGTTCCTTGTTTTAGAGGATGATTTGATCCTCTCTACCTCCTNATTCTGGAATTACAAACATGCCACCATGCCCATCACTCTACACTTTTTAAGAGCTTTCCAGAAAAGGTTTTACTGGGAGCTGTTGTATGCTAGACGCCTTGATAGATACTGTAGATACTGCCTCGGTCTCATGAAGCTGGCTGGCTGACGGAGAGGCAGGCTTTACTACCCAGGTAGCTGGTTATAACCATAAGAGGTACAGGTTCCCGGAGACTATCTGGCAGGGAAGCCTGAATCTGGAAGGTGATAAAGAAATTGAGAATGACTTGGTGAGCTCAGGGAAGAGGGAGAAAACAGCCAGGCAGATGGACAGCCTGCTGGAGGACTGATGTCCAGAGGAGTCTCTCACTAGAGAGCAGAAGAGTTGTTCTTTAAAAGGACAGGGTAGCTTGGACACTTTTGAGAAGGTAGTGCATGGGTNGGAGCAGAGACTGGATGGGAGAGCAAAGAGGCAGGTCATCCAGGCAGTCCTGAGAGCTACAAACAGGCACCTAGTCCTCTATGACCTTGACCAGCTGGCCAAGGTCAATGGGAGGCAGAAGCAGGAGAATAAACAAGTTGGACTAGAGAGATGACTCAGTCTGTAAAGTGGTTGCTTTACAAGTAGGAAAATCAGAAATCATTTTCCAGAACCCACAGTTTCAAAGTCTATGAGTACTGGCATGCTTATGATCCCAGCACCTAGGAGGTAGAGAAAACAGATCCCTGGCTCTTGATGGCCAGTCAGCTACACTTAGTGAATAAACTTCAGGCCAGAGAGAGACCCTGACTCAAAATAAGTTAAATATGACTAAAGAGTGGCATCCAAGGTTGTCCTCCAGCCCCCACATGCATGACCACACATATACTTGTATATCCACACACATGTGTGCACCCTCCCATGAATATGTACAAACAGAAATATGGGAGACCTGCCCCCATTTTTCCCCAGGGTACTCTTGACNAGAGAGGGATAAGAGATATTAGGTAGAAAGATAGAGGGGAGAGAAACATATAGAAACACAGGATAGCCTCGGGAGGGCCTGGATCAATATCTACCAACCCCTCCTGTATCTTCTAAAGGGCCTTTTATAGCAATGCCAAGGGGTAGAGCAAAAGACCTCCTCCTAGCACAGCCAAGTGCAGACCCTTCCAACCACCTGGTAACTACACACATGGTCAAACAATCCTCTAATGCAGCCCTGCTGGGTAAAGCAAGCTCAGATCTCACTAGGAAACCTCTGTGGGCCTCCACACAGAAAAGAATAGGCAACAAAGTTTTTGGAGGGAATATTTTCATGTCTACACGTGCATGCATTTGTGTATATGCATGTGTATGTACATGTGGGGGTGTGCATGTGTGTGTTTGTGTGCATATGTGTGGGGAAGTATATATGCATGTGTCTGAGCATGTGGGGGTGTGCGTGTGTGTACACATGTGTGGGGAATGGAGGAGGAGAGGTCTACTTCTGGTATCTTCTGTCACTCCCCACCTTATTTTCTGAGTCAGGGTCTCTCACTGAACCTGGAGCTTACCATTTTAGCTAGACTGGCTGGCCAGGAGTACCAAGTATAGTCCTGTTTCCACCCCTTCCTCCAGCACTGGAGCTATATGCGTGGGCCACCACTCCCAACTTTATGTGAATGCTGGGGATCTGAACTCAGGTCCTCATGTTTGCATAGCAAACATTTTACCCATTGAGCCAGCCCCAAGATGAAAAAGAACCGCTACCCACCCATACCCTGTCTCCAGGGAGAGAAAGAAGCCTTACCCTATAATGCAGCAGGTGGGAATGGCTAGTTCATTGTCATCTCCTCCTCTGCTTCTCTGGTTCAGTGTTAGATGAGTTTGAATGAAAACATCATGCACCAGCTTGCTTCACCTCTAGAAAGACAGATGCTTGTCTGTTTGATTGGTTGGTTAAGTTTTTGTTTGGTTGGTTGGTTGATTTTGTTTAGATAGGGTCTCGTGGATCCCAGGCTGGCCTCACACTTTCTCTACAGCTAAGGATGACTTTGAACTTCTAATCCTCCTGTCTCTTCCTTCTAAGTACTGGGCTTACAGTCATGTGCCACTACAACAGCTGTTTTTGTCTTCATAGATTGAATGGGACAGCTCTCCAAAAACCCAGAATAAATGACAGCAGTAATTACACGTGTGACTCAAAATGAAGCTCGAAGATGGAAAACAGCAGCCCTAGAATTTTGAAACAAACCAGCAAAATAAATATCTATTTTCAGCTAAAGAGAAAATAAACAGTGGCTTGGAACATGGCAAGAAGTTCCCTCCCTCCCCCACAGAGACACAGAGGGAGAAGAAGTGGAGGCAGGGTCTCTAAACAGAAGACTTAAAAAAAACCACCTTATCCTCTTATTTCGAACTATAAAACATAATGGAGATTTCATCAAGTTGGCAGGAAATCGTGAGCTAATAAAAGAGCCTTGTTACAAAGACAATAAGACAAAGTCATAAAAGACAGACTTGGGCTGAGTCCTGGCTCTCAGCCTTGCTCTGCAGCTCCACAGGGACACAGGGTTCATCAACTGAGTTAATCGTGTGGATGACCACGAATTTGTCCTTTCTTGTCTTTGCTCTTTCTTCACATTCCAAGATATTTTTTGCCCAGAGAGTGAGCCTCAAAAGACAGACAGGAAGTGGATGGGGTGCTAAGTTGCATTGTACAGGCTTCTACATTGAGCCACCTGCTAGTCAGTTCAGGAAACAATGATGGAGACCCAGACATGGCATCCCATGCTGGTTCCCAATACGTCCTGTCATCAAACTGTCAGCTGTGGGGGTTGCCCTCCTTCCTTCTGATATTTTGAGTGGGCTGTGGGAGGGAACTCTCCCCTTGGACCTCCTATGCCTATTGGGGAGATTGGCCCAGCAACACTGAAATTTCCCAGAGTTCATCAGCAGTGCAGGTTCTTGGGCACACTCTCAAGACCTCAATCAGAACCTGTGTCAAACAAGATTCCTGAACTCAAAAAAAAAAAAAAAAAAACCTTTTCTGGATTACACTATAGCCACCTCCCAGGGTACCTGATGGGGACATCAGAAAGCCAGTACCATGCTTTCCCAGAGGGTCCTATGATGCATGCCGCTCCATTGCACAGTTACATAAATGTGCTGCAGTGTTGCTGTGTTAATGTTTAATTTAGATTGCTGCCCCATTGATTCCACTGTGGCTCAAGCAAATGAGAGTTAGCCAGATTCATGGTTTTGCCATACCATAGTCCAGTCGTTCTGAGTGTACAAGAATGACCACATCAGGGCTGTGCGCCTAATTAAGCACTTAGTCAATAACCCACTCCCTCTGGGCTGAGTCATTTGCTGCATCCACTGCAGAAATGAGATCAAGCTGGGCAGTGAGTGTGGGTAATCCATGCAGGAAGAACTGGTTTAAGGTGAGGGTGGATTGATGGGCATTATTTCAGACAGCAGCCAGAATGTACAGTCCCTCCACAGATGACTCCAACATTCCTTTATAAGTGAAAGATGGGGGCTGAAGCCCAGTGTACTGGGCGTGTGAGGTTTGGGGACCCAGGAGGGTGTGCCTCTTTGCCTCCCATGAGCAGCTGGGATATTGGGGTTCAGGCTCTGCCATTGGTATGCTCGAGGCTCACTGCAATATGATTTTTAGAAAGTAATTTGATGTGTCTAATTGTTCCTGGTGAGCTAAGAATTCTGTTTTCTCTCTAGTCACAAGACATCTTATTGACTGCACTGTCTTAAGGGGTGCCAATAATAGCATTGTTAGGGGAATGTCAGCGAAGGCACTGGAGGGTGGAAAAACAAGAAATCAAATTTCTCACATGACAATAGCGTGAATCTCTCCTGAGCTTTTGCTCCCACCAAATATGGTGAACATTCTTTTCAGGCTGATCCCGTCAGCACCAAAATGTGTTTGTTCAGCCAANCTAACCAGTAGCTATGCATTCTAACAAATCCCTACTCGTCCTCCTCCTGAGAAGTCTGGACACTGCACACCGCACCCCCACCACAACACTACACCTGTCTCTTCCCAGAAAAATCACTTTTGTGGCAACCCCTGTGCCTAAGCCTTCGTGTGGCATTTTTTTCATTCAGCCATCTGCTTATGTAGCGACATCCATGAGACGTCTTCCTTGGCTGGCATAATTAAGAGATTCTCTCCTTTCGAGTGTTGTGTTACATTTACATTCAAGTTATTTTGCTTGCTCGCTCGCTCTCTTTCTCTGTCTCTCTCTTTGCCCTTGCCCTCAAGGAATTGTGGGAATTCAAGTTAATAGGCTTTTAATGGTTCTGTGATAACTGTGATTATAAACTGTGAATCCGATCAGGGGGAGCGTCCAAGTTCAGCAGGATCTTGGGCAAAGACACCAATGTTGCTTTTGATGCTCAGTGGAGATTAGTTTTGTGTTCAGACACCACTATGCTTAGGAGAAAAGAAAGAAAAAAAATAAATAAGAGAGGAGAGGAAAAAAAATTAAAGGCGCCTCATTTGCTTTGCAATTGCTTTGATAACAATTTTAAAGCCTTTACACATTCTCTTTTTGATATGTTAGTGGTATTTAGAAACACATCCTGTTGCTAAAAATTAAATTCCAAACGTCTACATGATTGTATATCCTGCTTCCTTTTGGAGGGGAAGACGCTGGGCTTATTTAAAACACATGCAGCATGTTGGACACACACACGCACACCGCCTTCAACCTTTCACTGCCAAATATTTAGAAATAAAATTTTACTGTGTTCTCTGAACATATAATTACTGCTTTGAGGCTAGTTAATGAAAATATACTTTTCTTTGAAACATGTTGGCCCTACTAAATGAGTCTGTCCTTGCGGGTCCGTAGATGAATCGATTGTGAGCCTCCTTGAAAAAAAGAGGCGTTGATCATTGCCGCCAGATGCCTCAAGAAAGCCTGCCAAGCTGGGGCTAGAAACACAGCCTTAAAATAGTAGGCACGTAATTACACCATCAGCCAATTAGGGCCTTGGAGCAAATTAGCTCTTGTTCCCATTGGCCAGAGCAGCTGTGACTTTTGCCTGGCTAGCCCAGGGAATGTTCCAGCAAGTATCTCCTTCTTTGGCTAGTTATTGCTGGCATCTGAAAAGGTCACAAAGAGTGGTCAGCTCTGTTTAAAAAAATAAAAATGCCTTGCTCAAGCACCCCAGCTAACTTCCCAGGAAAATCCCTACAGCCATCCTAGAGCCCACGCTGCTGTCAAGGTGAAATAACCCTCCTGGTTGAATAGATCCAAATGGCAAAGCCTAGAAAGATAGACTTGCTCTTAGGAAGGGGTGTTCTGACCTGCAGCCCCTCCCTAAGAAGCAGAATGAAAGCTGAGCCATAATACAAAGACACACAACACCACCAGTTTCAGACATCAGGGTCTCAAGGTCGGGGACCAGGGGGCTGGGGACATGGCTCAGTCAGGAAAACTAGAACCTGAGTTTAGTCTCCAGAACACATGTAAAAAATTCCATGCATAATGGCACATTCTCAGAATCCCAGAATGGGGCTCACTGGCCAGCCAGCCTAGCCTACTCAGTGAGTTCCAGGCCAGCAAGAGACCCTGTCTCAGAGAAAAAAAAANTTTCAAATGGTGTTAAGGAAAGACCCTAGAGGTTGACCTCTGGCCTCCCCACATGCATGCACACACACACACACACACATGCATGGTGCACCCTGACACGCACAAACATACACACATACATACAAAAAAGATGGAGACCAAATTCACCTCAATGTTAATAGCGATGTTTAGGGACTGGAGAGATGGTTCAATGGGTAAGAGTGCTTGCTTTGGGTGCATGGATGAGGACCTGAGTTTGAATCCCCNGCACCCACATAAAAATGCTGGTCATACATGCCTATAACCCCAGCATTGGATGGCGTTGTGTATGAGTGGCTCCCTAGGGCAAGCCTACTTGAAACCAAGAGCTTCTAGTTTAGGAAGAGACCCTGTTTCAAAAGAACAAGGAAGAGAAGGGTATAGGCAAACACAAGATATCTTTCTCTGGCCTCCACACATGGGCACCTGTGTGCACACATGCACACACACAAACACACACACGCTATTTGGACAAGCAGTGGGAGGCACTGAGCCCTAGAAGGCAGGCTCATTTGTAAGGAACAAAGAGCATATGGCTGGGAGTGTCATCTGTCAAGGTTGGTGCTGGTATGTATATTCCCCAGAGCTGCTCAGTGTTCAGTGGTGTTACCAGCCCTGGTACCAGAACCAAGAATGTTGGCACCAAAAAGTACGTGGTAGCAACAGCCCTCCAAGGCTGTAAGAATACCCATATTTTATGGTCTAGCAGTTCTACCTCTGAGAATGTATCCCAAGAAAACAGCCATGCACTCCCCCAGATTTCTCCCTAAGTATACTCATTATAGTATTCGTTATGGGGAGGAAAATGAGACATAATTTAAATGCAACTGAAAGCAGGGCAGTCAGTCCTGAAAAATATGAAAAAAATGGTACAGAAAAATATAAAGAGAAAGGTAGAGATTTCTACAAAATGATCTCTTTTTAAAAAGCTATGTGCACAAGTTAATGGAAATTACATAAATATTTTATAATTGTTTCTTTTTATCTGCATTGGGCTTTTCAAATTTCTATAGTGAACATATATTGTTATTTGTGGTCAGAAGCAAAAATCTAAGGATTTTTTTAAAAGAAAGCATAGCAAACCCTGTAAGGTATGATTAATGTCTTGCAGTCACTCAGGAGCCAGACAAGAATGGGACAAAGCTACAGTAGATGCCAGGTCAGTGGTAGGGCTGCCCTCAGATGATACACCAATTGCATTAGGTGCTGAAGAGCCCTGTTCTCAAGGGCTCACAGCCTGAGGGATGGGCCCACGTTTTCATGGAACCATTGCCCTCACCCTTGTGGCAGGCAGAGCAGTTCTCCCATCAGATCCTTGGGGGCCACTTTAATTAAGTCTTGCATTATGGAAAGGGAAATTGCATAGTGTTCGGTCTGCAGAGGCTTGATACTTGGCCCTGTACCAGACTTGGGAGAGGCAAGCCTTGGAGTCCAACAGTGGAGAACAACAGAGCTGAGTTCCAGGAAAATCCTCGATAAGATCTGTAAGCAGGAGGCCCAGACCTTCTAGGTTGTCTTCATGGGTTTCTCTGAACACAAACTGTGAAACTTTCCAAATTTTCATTCTCAAGAATCAGACCCCCCAAAAGGCAGATGGTGCCAATTGAAGATTTGTATGTATATATCTCCCCTCCTGGACTCCGAAAGCTTATTGGCCAGGAGTAATTTTTATGTAAATAGGCACCTGAAAAGGGAGGTGCCAGAGACCAGATCTTAATATACTGAGGTAATTATGGGGGTTAGAGGCAGATAGATCTGAGGCTGTGGAGAGGGACACTTGGGACTTGTAGTTCTGAGATCATCACCTTCCGTGTCCTTCCAGCAATCTCCACTGTCATTCTGTATTGTCTAGGTGGAAGTAGCTGTACTCCTCACTTGAACATCAACCTATCAGAGCATCACATTCTTCTGGGAAGGATGATGGGGTCTAGAATGAGCACATGAATCAAACCCAGTTCCAGAATTCTTACTTGAGCAGGGGGAGAACGTCAGTCCTCACTGACAGATTTGAATCTGAACCCATACAGGCTGGTGTTTCTGCTACCTTCCCACCTGTGAGCCAATAACATTTCCTTGTCAAAAAAGAAAAAAGAATGAGGATCCAAAGGGAAGCTGAGAAAGAAAGAAGGTGGGGCCTCCCTGATGACAATTGAGAGAGTCCTGGGTGTAGAAGGGCCCCTCCAGCATCAGAAAGCCCTAATAGAGGCCTGACTGAAGCCTTCAAAGCCAGAGACACTGGTCTCTCCTCCAATGTGGCTTTTCCAGGCTGTCTGTCCCCCATCGCTGAGCACAGATCAGCCCTTCTTATTGATGCCTCTGAGTGGTGAGTCTTAGTCCTGACTCTCCACAGGGATGATGCTTGTAGAAACTTGAGTCCCTGTGGGAGTGAACAAGAGGCTTAGGATTCCAGCTCCCTGGCCATGGTGGGACCCGTTACATATCTGACTCTAACCCCAGCCTTCCTACTCTGACTTGAACTTGATTCAAAACACCCAGGGCCTCCATGCCATCCCCTCTGTCCCATTATTTGGGCTTTTCCTCCAGCTGGCACAGAAAGCCTCGGATGCTCCCTTCTTGTCCAGAGAGAGATCTCCCTGGTGCTCATAGCATATGCTCATTCCTTTACATCAGGGCCCAGTTACTTCCTTTGGAGTGTGAAAGCCCATGAGTAATAGCAGACTCTTCAGTTCAGGGTTCCATTCATAAGCCAAAGACTAAACTTTGCCGAACCAGAGTGAAGAAAGAAATGACAGTCACACATCTTTGTGAGCACATGCACTGTAATCAGTTCTACACAAGGTAATCCTGGAAAGTCAAGGACAGTCCAGACACCTCTTGGCTCTCCTCAGTGATGGACAGAAGCAACGGTGCAGATAATCCAGCCAAATGGTGGGGAATCCAAAAGCCATTTGTAGTTGGCCTTAGGAGAAGTTTCTGTGCTTGTTCTGAGCATGGGTGTCTGTGCGCCTCCCTGGGAGATCAATGTGCATATGCTGGCCTGAGCAGAGCCCCAGACACAGGCTGGACCAGGGAAGATTCTTCCCAGCCAGCAGCAAGGGCAGTAGGAGATGAAGAGGGCAGTTTAGAAGTTGTAATGGTTAACATTGATTGGCAGTATGACAGGATCCAGACTGGGTTAATTGAGGTGGAAAGAAATACCCTAAATGTGGGTGGCACCATTCTGTAGGCTGAGGTCCTAGTCTGAAAAAAAAGGAGAAAGTGAACTAGGCACCAGTGTTCATCTCTCTGCTTCCTGACTGTGGACACAGTAAGACCAGCTGCCTTAAGTCCCTTCTGCCATGCCTTCCCTATGTGATGAAACGTGTCCTTAAACTATGACACAAATGAAAAAAAACAACAACAACAAAACCCTCTCTTTTGTTGGCTCTTTCGTTGCAGCAGCTAGAAAAGTAACCAATACATGGGTGGTTCTCCATTCCCCGCTTTCTAAGTCTACCCCATCCTCCTTGCTCCTGGATATTAGATTGAACCCTGCAGATACTGTGGCCCAGGCTCCTTTGCCTTCTGGCTCCTAAGTAGAATTGAAACCTAAGAGAGAAGAAGAAAATTGGGAGAAAGGCTAGGATTTTTTTTTCTCTGCTTCCTCTTTGATATGGTACCATCTCTTAGATGTCTCTGTTTTCTTTTACTTCTCTGGTTCTGGTTTTCACTGAGCTCTAGGGCCACTATTCCCTCCCTGTCCTTTAGTTCCAGGAATAGTGACAGAGTCTTACTGTGCACATGGTCTCATAACCTGCCTGTATCTGAATCATTGCTCCATGAAAATGTTTTCATGAAGCCATCTGGTCAAGCTCTCTATTTCCCATCTGCAACTCCACAGACAGAGGGTAGGACTGCAATATGGGCTGGACATGTGGGAGTGATTGACAGGTACCTAGGGGCCCTGCTTACAGCCAGCCCCTCACTAGCTGGATCTTATGAAAGCCCACGGCTTACCTTTGTTTAGCGCCCATCCTACCCTGCATATCCACACAGGTGGAGTGAGGGCATCCACCTAGTTCTCAAGCCAGTATTGAACACCAACTCAGTGCCCCCGTGTGGTCACCCTGGATGATGCAGCTATGCAGACAGCTAGCTTCCCTTGGAAACAGTAGTTTCTAGTTTGCAAAGGAGAAACACCCACAAGAGCTGCCTCCTCCATGCTGTTCTCTCAAGACTGGAATTGGGTTTTTATAAGCTGCACCTCTGGTTGATCAGTACCTCTGTGGGTTTTGACCCTTAGCCTATTTTCCAGAATCATGATTCAAGTTCTTCCTGGTCTGTATAACCCCTATAGATTACAGCCTTCGCTTCCATCACTGTCTACCTGACGTTATTTCTTCTGTAGATGGACAAATCTGATCTTTTTTAAAAGTTGTTTTGTTTTGATACAGGGTGTCATCTATCCCAGGCTGGCCTTCAACTTATTAAGTTATTGAGGATAGCCTTGAAGTCCTGCTTCTCCTGCTCCCACCTCCTAGATGCTGGGATTACAGGCCTGTGCCAACTGGATGAATTTGTCATTTCTGGTAGTTCTTAAACCTAATTATTGTCCAGAATTTTCTATTCCTTTGTCATTATCTGTCCAGTTCCATATACCAAAGACATAGATAGTCATCAACCTCATGACACCTGCCTCTCCCACTCCCCAAGTCCTGCCATATCTTGGAAGTCACCCCTATTTATCAGATCAATGACTACCTCCTCCCTGGGTCCCTGAGTCCATACTGCTCTCCCATTCCAGCCATTCTTTCCCCCATAGTCATTGAAGAACATGAAGAAGACTCTGCTGACACTGTCCAATCTCTTCAATGGCCTGAGTAACACTGATTACTAAGACACAGTCCTTAGTGNGGCGCACGGCCCATGTCTCTTCACACCTTCAACCCTCCTACTCTGTGCTTTCTCCATGCACCACACTCTCGGCCACCACCACACAGCCTCTGCATAGGTCTCTGCTGAGTCCCAAAGCCCATAGCACTCTTGTACCTGCTCCACTCCCAGTCATCTTTCAGACCCCACTNATCAGTTCTGCTCTTCTAGACTAGGTCAGCTTCCCCAGTTAGGCAGAGAAACTAGAACCTTCCTGCAGAATATCTACCACAGTTTGTAATGAGGCATACATTCACACACAGACACAGACACACACACACACACACACACACACACACACACCAGACAGTGATCTCCATAAAGCAAAGGCCATCCCTGGATTAGTGCCCTCCATCACATCTCAGTGGCCTGGTGAATGCAGCTTCTCAGTAGTCCTGAATGAGTAATGCATTGTCCATTGAAAATAAGCCACAGATGCAGGGACTGGTGGTGCAGGCCTGCTATTCAACTTCTCTAGAGGCTAAAAGAAAAAAAGGGGGCCACAAGTTCAGGCTGGGCCACACAGTGAGTTCAAGTTCATCTTGAGTAACTTAGCAAGACCTTCTCTCAGGGTTAAAAAGGAAAGAGTGGGGCTAGGACTGTGATTCAGTGGGAGAGCACTTGCCTAGCTTGTACAAGGCCCTGGGTTCAATCTCCAGCNTGAGTAAAGAGAAATGCCACAGAGAAAATTCTTGGCAAGATGGCCGTGTTTCTTCTAGCTGCTTCTGAAAGTCCTCCAAAAAGGGAGTTTTCAAAGATGTAGATCAGTGGTTCTCAACCTTCCTAATGCTGTGACCCTTTAATATAGTTCCTCACATTGTGGTGACCCCCAACCATAAAATTATTNTTGTTGCCACTTCATAACTGTAATTGTGCTACTGTTGTGAATTGTAATGTAAATATCTGATATGTGACCGCTGTGAAAGGGTTGTTAGACCCCCAAAGAGATGGCAACTCACAGGTTGAGAACTGCTGATGTAGATCCACAAAAACTAAGAGAACCAAGAGAAACAGCAGCTGTATGGCAAAGAGCACCAACTACATCCCAGATGTTGAGAGGACATTAACCAGGTGATATGAACTGAGACCTGGAGACACAAAAACCATGGGAGGTGGGTGGGGCCCAGCAAGGTGAAGTAGAGGGCTGCATGACAATCTTCTGCAGGGTGACTAAGGTACAGCTTATACTCCCCTGTGGTAGAGCCAAAGACAGTGAGGGAGGGAGTTCTCAAAGCTAACTGTGGGCAGGCAAACTGCTTCTGTACTGGGGGAAATATGGCCTGGGACACTGGCCTGTCAATGTTGATGACTGCATATTGGCATGCGTACTTGGAAGAACCATGCTCTGGGCAGGACACAGCATCCTTTTCAGCCAACATGNGTGCCTTGAGAGCTACACTCAACCCAGGGTCAGAAAAACAATAAAGGCACAGAATGAAGGTGATTTGAAATCACTGGGAGAAATTTGAATTACAGACCCTATGTTGGGCTCTGCTTTGTCTGTTTCAGTGTCTTACTGTGGTGATAACATTGGTAAACCTAAGAGAACATGCTTGTTCTTCAAAAAGCCATGCAGAAGTGTTCAGGATGGAGGCATAATGATGTGTGCTGCTTTCAAATGCTCAACAGATGAGCTTTATGATAGATATGCAAAAGAGTTTACTCACGACAGTGTGCTGGTTAGTTTTTTGTCAACTTGACATGAACTCAGGTCAAGTGGAAAGAGGGAACTTCCATTGAGAAAATGCCTCCAACAGATTGGCCTGTGGGCAAGCTTGCTGGGCATCTTTTTTATTAATGGTTGATGTGGGGGGACCCAGCCCACTGTGGGCAGTTTGACCCTTGGGCCCTAGGAATGTATAAGGAAGAAGACTAAGCAAGCCATGAGGAGCAAGCCAGTACAAAGCATTCCTCCGTGGTCTCTTCTTCGGTTCCTGCCTTTATTTCCCTTGATTGGGGACTGTAAGCTGTAAGACAAAACAAACCCTTTCTTCCCCTTAGCTGCTTTGGGTCAGTGCTTTATCACAGCAACAGAAAGCCAACAGTCAGTCATTAAGGAGCAGATGGAGAGACAAGCCGAAAAAGGAGAAGGAAGCAGGGGGGGTTGCCTACCAAGATGGTGACAGTAATAAGTCACATGTGTGCTTTCCAGGTGCCCAGTGTTCTTGCCTTACCTTTTCTTGTAGGCTTGTAATATCATGAAATAAAACAGAAACCAAGAGGAGTATAAGATTTCTCGTAGCAACCCTGAGAACTAGGAGCAAGAGCAAGAGGGCTGGGGATGTGGTTTGAGGCACAACATGAACTTGGAGTGTGCTAACTCCCAAGTTCAATCTCTAGTACTGCCCACGTGGGAAAATAAAATCAGGAAAAATATTTCCTCACAGTATCCTAAATACAGTGATCTGTCCATTCAGAGTTCTAGTCTCAGTTGTAAAATCTTCCAAAATAGTGACTAAATACACTAAACATAATTGAGACATCAAAATATTGATCTCCAGCATAATCTTTTCTTAGAAAGCCATTGAAGGATGTATTTTAAGCAACAAAGGTGTGATGTGGTGAACATCAGGAAGGGACATCTTGGGCTGCAGAGATGGCTCAGCAGTTAAGAGCACCTGCTACTCTTACGGAGGACTCAGGTTCAGTTCCCAGCACCTACCTGGTGGTTGACAACCATCTGTAACTCCAGTTCTAGAAAATCTAATGCTCTCTTCTGACCTCCATGGACACCAGGCACGCATGTGGTACACATACATACACATAGGCAAACACTCATATACATAAAACAAATAAATCTAAAAAAATTAAAAGAGGATATCTTGGGACAATGGAGAAGAGGACAGGATTTCAGCCATACAAAGGAGCACCTACTGAAGTGGCAAGAGTGCATGACAGAATTTTGGGTGCAGAGGGTGGGGAGAAAACAAGACAACATGAGAAGATAAAAGAACCACCTTGTCTGATTGACCTGAACTTGTTATTCTTAAACATGCATCTGAGTGTTGAGGAAAAGTACTGGTGACACACAGAGCCAGCACATGAGAACAGGTGACACACAGAGCCAGCACATGAGAACTGATCCTGGAAAAGTCTGGCAAAAAGCAATGACTGGTCAAGAAAGGACAAGTCCAGAACACATGCCTCAGCTGGAACCCATGTTTTTATGATCATAATAAAATGGGCTTAGTACCAATGTTGGGTGGAAATTGGGGCTCCATGAGCAAAAGAAAAGGGGTTGACTACAGGTCACATTTTTTGTCTGACTAATATGTCATGTCTGGAAGTCAAGAGATAACATAAAAAAAAAAAACATAAATCAAGAAATACCTGCCCAAAAGAACTGAAAGCAGGGGCACCTATGTTTATATAAACATCTTCACAATAGCCACAGACAGAAGAAACCTAGATGTTGATTGGCAAGGAAATGGATAAATAAAGTATGGTATGTCCATATGATGGAATATTATTCAGCCTTGTAAAGGATTGGGGTGGAGATAGCCCAGTCAGTGAGGTGCTTGCTGTGCACATGAACACTCACATAAACAGCTGAACACAGTAGCACACACCTGCAACCTCATTGCCAGATGGGTGGAGACAGGATAGCTTTAACAGCAAGTTTCAGGTTCAGTGAGAATCCCTATCAAAATAAGGTCAAGAATGATGGAGAAAANCTCCCCATGTTGGCCTCTGGCACACGCATGCGCGCANACACACACACTGAATAAAATTTTGACACACATGCTAAAAAGTGGATGGCCCTTGGAAATGCCCTAAATAAACCAGTCACAAGGGAACAGATATTGTCTAGTTCCACTTCCCTGAGGTCATTAGTATAGCCAAATTCATAGAGACAGAAAGTAGAATTGGGTGGGATAGGGAAGCCAGGGAATTCATATTTCATGGGCAGAATTTTGCTTTGGGAAGATGAGAGAGTTCTGGAAGTGGATAACAGCAGATAATTTCATGACACCGTGGATGTACTTAATGCTACTAAATTACCCACTAGAAGTGACTAAAGTGGCTTGAATGGCTTTAAAAAACAGGGTGACATTTAAAAGCTGTGATAGCAAGTGGCAGGAGAAACACAGGATCTGTGTTTCTATAGAGTTCCACCTTATATATTGACAGGGTCTCTCAGGCCAGAGCTCCCCATTTAGGCTCATCTAGCTAGTCAGCTTACTCCAAAGATCTGGGATTACAGGTGAGCCACCATGCTGCCTGGCATTTCTGTGGGTGCTGGGCTTTCAAACTCTGGTTCATACTTGCAGGGCAAGCACTTCACCCACTGAGCCATTTCTAGCCCTATTTTACTTTTTATTTTATTTATTTATTTATTTATTTATTTATTTATTTATTTATTTATTTATTTATTTAGAGACAGGGCTGCTCTACATAGTGCCTGTTGTCTTGGAACTCTCTATGTAGACCAGGCTGGCCTCAAACTCACAGAGATCCGCCTTCTTCTGCCTCCTGAGTGCTGGGATTAAAGCTGTGAGCCTCCACATCTAGCTATTTTACTTTTTAAAATACTATGTTGGAGCTAGAGAGGTGGCTCAGTGGGTAAGAGTGTTTGCTACACAAGCATGAGGACCTGAGTTCAGATCCCAACACATACATAAAAAGTCAAGAATAGTGATGCATGCCTGCAGCACCAGAGCTCTTGGAAGCAAAGTTAAAAGAATGGCTGGGGCTTGCCACCTGCNTGCCTAGCTCTGAGTTCAATCAGAGACCCTGCCTCAAAGGAATAAAGTGGANAGTGAGAGAGCAGAACTTCTGGCCTCTGCACACATGTACAATATGATATATATATATCATNCTCACACACACAAGAATAACATAGTAGCACTAACATTTATACAGCACTTGCTACGTGCCTGCCATGCTCTAAATGCATTGCCTATGTGCTCTTTTATGCATCAAAACTGTGAGGGAGCTTTGGGTACTGAAAAGGAAACAGTACCTAGAGCTGTAGCAGGCTCCTTCTCAGGCAGACTGCCCCAGAGTTGTCCCTGTGCTTAGTCATCCTGTGTTGCCACAGATCACACAAATAAATGACTACAATGTAAACAGTTGAAGCCCAGCAGTGGTGGTGCATGCCTTTAATGCCTTTAATCCCAGCACTGGAGGGTGGGGGGGAGGCAGAGGTTGGGGGGGGTCTGTAAGAGACCAACGGATCTCTGAGTTCAAGGTCAGCCTGGTTTACAGAGCGAGTTTCAGGACAGCCAGGGCTATAAAGAGAAACCCTGTCTCAAACCACCCAACTAAACAAACAAACAAAATAAAACAAAAAGTAAGAAAGTAAACAATTGACTCTAAAATATGCTGCACTGAGCATCCCCGCATGCATGCTTTCTTTATCTGCTTGGGTGAGGACATCACCTTATGTAAAGATAAAGCCTGACACTCACTTCATCTTGTGAGCATGAAAACTAATTAACACATCAGGAGTTGAAGCACATGAGCAAATGTTTTTTCTACATACACATAATTTTTAGGAGGTTCTCTGCTTTTTCTAGCCCTCCCTGATTTCTGCTCTCACTTCCCCTGTGCAGTCAGCAGAAATGGACCTTCGGATTAGCATGCTTTAGAGACCTCGGTCTGCAGCAGAGAAGACACATTGAAATTGTGTCTCTGTAGTGCAGTTCCTGGCTTTAGATCACATTGCACCCCCTGCTGGAACACACGGTGCTGTAAACCTCAGATGACAGAAGCACTTTTGAAAACCGAGAATTATGTTTCCAGTTATTGGCAGGAGGGCAGGCCCTTTGACTTGTGGAAAATGCCCAACTCTGAGTTACTTTGGGGACCATTTTCTAAAGCAAACTCTCTTTAGAAACTCAACTTAATCATGCAGCTAAATTAACACACTGTATGACTGTTTATAAAAACAAAATGATTAAACCCGAATATGCCAACCAAAGTGATAAAAATGTAAATGAGAGGGAACACGGAAATCAATACACATTATCAGTTGCTAAATCACTATTTAAAAANGGATTCAAGCAGACAACTGGAAAATGACAGGAAGCATAAGTACACGGGGTAATAAACAGAACAGAACCCGGCATTAATTAAAGAACTCACCCAGTGAAATGTGATAGTGTTTATATCCAAAGTAATAATCATTGTCACAGCTTAATTACAGCCTGAACATCAAGGCACCAAGCATTCCTGTTTAGGCTTTTTGACGTTTTAAAGGACACTTGAACAAAAAATTTTATTTTTTTACAACAAAGTATTCCAAGCAATAAATTTTTGAATATGTAGCAACATTTGTTATTGTACAACTGACAGGAATTTTCTTTTAAATTACAGCTACAGTATCTACCATTCTAGATGAAATTGCTTTAGAACAGAAGCCTAAATATATTACATTTTAATTTCTTGAAACCTATTACACCATTTCACTTATTTTATGGGTATTTTGTCTGAAAATTGATTTTATTTTTATATGTCAACTAAATTAGATGTCAACTAAATTAACTGGAGCATAAAATATGCTAGGGAGNTATATTTACAAACATACACAGCAAAATNGTGTGCAAATAGNGAGACTCTGACTTCAACTCAGAGGCATGAAAGATCTCAGGCAATGGTGACCAAATCCATCCACGAATCTCTTTGTTGTTGCAGAGGATTTGTTTGAAGAGCCTGCTTACAATGGCACAAGGTGACTCACAGGTCTTCCATTATTATTTGTGTATTCATAATGTGTTCATGCGCAGGCCGTATGTGTGTGTACATATGATGTGTGGTGTGGGGAGTGTGGTATGTGTGTATGTGTGTGTGGTGTATATTTGTGTGGTGTGTGTGTCTGGTGTGGGGGTAGTGTATGTGGTGTGTGGTATGTGGTATATGTATATGTGTGTGTATTATGTGTGTGTTGCATGTATGTGTTGTGTATGTGGTGTGTATATACGTTGTGTGGTATGTGTGTACATATGTGTGTGTATGGTGTATGTGTGTGGTGTGTGTGTATGT